>PISX010000002.1:714941-744042 GCA_004024625.1 Mellivora capensis | reverse complement strand
GAGCGCCCGCCGCGCGGGCTTGAGGCGAGGGGCGGGGGTGGGGGTGGGGGCTGGCAATGTCTGGCGGGCCCGCTCGCGTGGAGTCGGAGGCGGTGAGCACACCTCGCCGGGTGAGTGGCTGGCGCAACCCCTTAGCACCTCTGCTTTTCCCCTCTCCTTCCAAACCCGGCTGGTTTCTGGGAAAAGCAAAGTAACTTTTCCGTTTATGGGGCGGTAACGGGGGGAAGTGATGTTGAAAGAAGCGCGTATAGGGCAGCAACGCCCCTACACCAACTACGTCGGAAACCCTCTCTGATTTTCTCCTAGGAGTGAGGGGTAGAGGTTAGGCATTTCCCTTAACAGGGGGCGGGATGCTGGTATCGGACTTGGGTGGGCAATGTAAAGAAAAAGCAGCACCGTTCTCCCGCTCCATCCTCCCAGCTGGAGGCCGCCTTTAGGCCCATTAGGCGGGCTTGGCCCCCGCTCCACAGGCCTTGCGTGAACCGAGCCTCCGAAGGGGATCAGTGCAACCTCCTTTCACCTGCGGGGCCTCACCTGCAGCGCCCTCAATTTCTCCAACCCACATTCCTGCCCCAATGGATACCCTATGACTGTGGTTCGTGTGAAACATCCAGGAAAATTTTAGTGAGCAACCTTCCGAACTAGAGAGTTTGGAGTGGAGAGCCAGTGTCTGCCGTCCTCCGGGTTTTATTTTCGAAGAAGCACCAGAAAGAAAATGAAAATCGAACTAACCCAATCACCATTGGCAATCCGGCCTTGGCGCAAGGAAAGGGGGCGGGCGGACGGCTAGTGGTGCTCAAGACTCCGGGTGAAATAGATCTCTTCCGGTCGGCAGGTGTGAGCCGGCTCGGCGAAAAGGCGTCCGGCCCCGGGGAGCTAGCGAGCCAGACCCTGGGGCACCAGCCGGCAGGACGCGCTTCTTCGAGAGCTTGCGGCCCCCAAGGCAAGCAGGGAGTGAACCCCGGCGTGCGCCTTCGCTCTCCCGGTCCCGTCAGGGCCGAGGGTTCAAGTAAAGTTGCTGAGAGGGGGTTTGCTAGCACTGGAGGGTTATTGTTACCCTGGGAAAGGAAATCTGCACTCTAGGAACTCCTTTGTGCCTTCTGTACTCACCCTTTCGCACTCCCCTCCCAAACTCGGGATAACCTAAATTCCCGTCCCGGCATCAGAGGAAACCCCCAAATGCTGGCAGTTTTCCGCTTTCCTTCTGTCGCTGCAGTAATCCCCGGGGAACCCCGGCTCAGTGTTCTCCTCCCCCTCCCTGCTTCTACAGCCAACCCCTAGGAGCTCCGCTCTCCCGGGCCTTTGCGCTTCCTAGCAGGGACCTTCAGTGCCCTGCCGGCGGTAGGGGGTAAGGAGGGGTGGGGAGGGGACGAAGCTGCAAAGGTGGGCGGAAAGGGAGGTTCAAAGAGGCGGAGTGCCCCCTCTGCAAAAATATCAAAACTACTGCAAATTCTCATAAAATTAGATTCCACCTCCTTTCCGAATCTGTCCCCTCCCAAATCCTGCCTAGAGAGTGGCGGGAGGGGTGGTCGGGTCGTCCCCGGAAAGGGGGATCGTGCGCAAATTTACGCCCGCTACTCTCATTTGTTAGTAGATTCGGTCTAAAAGTTCGCTATTTATAGGCTACACGCGGCCGCCGCGATCCCAGCGCCCACTTTCCTGCGCTAAGTGCGAGAGGTCCCCGCGGCGCCGAACGGCCCGTCTCGATTGTGTCCCGTGATTTGTTTTGTTTTTGTTTCTGCCCTCAAACCGCAGGCAGCCAGGGAGAAGATCTCGGGGAGCCCAGAAACCACCCACTCGCAGTAGTTGAGAGCGGCTCTGCAGTCCGACCATGTGAGTCCACGCTTGACCCCGCTGGGCGCGCGCGGGTGGCAGACGCGGGGGAGGCGCTGCGGCTCTGCCGCGGCGCCCGCGCCCCTGGGGCTGCCCTCCGCCTCTGCCCCTGCCCCTGCGACCTCCAGCCCCCCTCTGCGCCCTCTCCCCCTTTGATTTCTCCCTTCTTATTCCCTCTTTCCGCGCATCTCTGACTTTGCCCTGCTCTCAACTTCCAGCTGAGTTTGGATGTGGGCACAAAAAGAGACAGGGCTGGCCTTTACGTGGGAGGCGGGGTGGGCTGGGCGTGTGTGTTTCATAAAGAAGGAAATTGTGTGGAGCCGAGGGTGGGGGAGGGGCGCGATGGAGCGGGCCAGGAGTAGGGCCCGCGCGCTGGGGGAGGGGACTAAGAGCGTTTGGATCACGACCTTTCCTTCCGCGGTGGCACCGATCGCGGGATGGGAGCCAAGTGCTCTGGCGGCCTCGCCATTTGGGACCCTCCCTCTGCAATGCAGGGACAGATGTCTTAAAATCTCGGAATCGCCCCGGTAAAAAGGAGGGAACGACGTGGGTACAGGATGAGGCTAGCCGGGAAATAGGGTCAGAGTCCGTTCCCTAAATTCCAGGTGGACCTGGGCGCCGCGATGCCTTCCCCCCCCCCCCCCCCCAGCGGGTGCGGACTGGAATCGCTTGCGCAGATAGCAAAGGCGCAAGGAGATCACGACGGTCTGTGGGCCTTTCCCTTGTCCTCTTTTTATTAATGCTAGAGCCTCGGACGATGCTCCCGTGTTTTGGAGCTGAGACGTCAAGAGGGTGGGGAGCAGGGCCCGCAGGAGCGTTCCCTGAGTCCCGGGCGGGAGGAGCGCTCGGCGCGCGTGCATGGCTCGGGGAAGGGCTGTGCGCGCAGAGCCGCGGCCAGGCCGGCTTCCTCGCAGGCGCGCGGCGGCAGGCGTGAGACTCGCGCACCGCAGGTCCGACTACCCTTCCCCCTGGAACCGAGACACGACATTTGGGGGGGTGGGGTGGGTGGAGGAGGTTGTGACTGAAAATAACCCGGGACTCGGATCCTCTTGGCCCAAGGACAGAGCCCCAGAACGGGGGTAGGGAGGAGCTGGAAACCAGTGAGCGGAGAACTGAGGCCTCGCCTCTCTTGCGCCCGCGCGCAGGGCCCTGTGCCTTCGCCGGCTTAACTTCTTACCGGCCTCCAATTTCTGCTCCCACAGTGCATGTCACACTTGGAATCCCCCTATGGCCACATCTCCAGAGCGCTCGGCGCTCGGTCTGCCGTGTGGATAGACTGGTGGGGAGCGAAGAGCCAGGGCAGGGCTGTGGCAGTGCCCCAGAGAGGAGACCTCACTGTCGGGTGGGGTGTGTGCGCACCCTGAGCTCCCAGTCAGAGACGGAGGAGGGGTGTCCTCCCAGCCGGCACGTCCCCGCGCTGGCAGTGCAGGGACAGTCTGGTTCAGACAGGCCGGGGGCCGCCCGTACCTGGCTCAGAGCTGCCTGGATTCCCACCCCCCGGGCCCGCCCAAAACAGCTTGCAGAAACCTAAGGGCCAAGTCAGAAGCAGAAGCAGGTTTCTGCTACTGTCCCCGGGCCGCAACAAGGGTATAGGTAGATTCCAAACTCAGTGCAACTTTGTCGCAGAAACTAGCGGCAGGGTCCTAGTTTGGGGTCGGGGGAGGGGGGGAGGTGTGACGTGTTAGTATATGCCCCCCACCCCGCGCCCCATTCCCGGACTGTAAATGTCGCCCAGCTCTCCTATCCCGCATTTGTCTGGGCCTCTACTTTCTTGCTTAAGTCCTAAGAGGAAGACCAGAGGAAGGAGAGAAGGACATCAGAGAAAGGTGGAAGTTAGGAGTAAATGAGAGAAGAGATGTGGTAAAGGGAAAGGTATGCCAAAAAGAGCGACTCTAATTAGCTGTTTTTCCTCTTGTCTCCTTTGAAAAGAACAGGGTGTTTCTGGAGTGCTGGCATTAGCCCAAGACAATAAGCCCCCAGCCCAGGGTCTCTGGCAGTGACCCTCTGGTCTCCCAGTGACTGGTGACTTACTTGAGCTTCTCAGCCTCCTCAGCAGTTGGTCCTCAGACACATTCTAAGCCCCTGTCCCCAGTGTTCTAGGACGTGCCTCATTCAGAAACTGAGTAAAGATGGAAAAGGCCAAGATTGCTCTGTCCCACCCCGGCCGTTCTTCTTGGGCATAGAATCAGGGGCCTGAAGGTGGACTCGGCGTGCCAGGCTCCCGGACTGCACAGGGAGAATAGTGCTCGCCTAAGGCCTTTTGCTATTAGGAATTCTGGGAACCCGGAGGGCTTTTTTGGGTCTCTGATGGGATCTTAGAACTTGGCAGCTTCCTGGGCTTAGGGAAGTCAAATAAACTTGCCCCAAGCTCTGGGTTAGCTCACTCCTCCCGCTGCTGTGTGGCAGGATCCTAGTTCTCTCCAGGCTTCCGGTTCTTTTCTGGCCCAGCCCTTCTGTGCTCTGCCTCTGTGGCCTCCAGGCCCCCTGGGGCTTTTCCCTCTGGCTGGGACCCTGGATAAGAAGGACCCCAAATCCTCTACCAGAGTGTGAGTAACGATGACAGTCCACCATCCGGAAAAACTAGAGAGTAAACTATGTAGGAAAGGAGGTAAAGGCAGAGAAGGAGGAGGCATGTCTGTTTCCAAGGGTACTAGTGAAGAGAAGAAATACCATTTCTCCCAAATAGCTTATTTTTCCAGGAACTCTGGAAAGTGGCAGGATGAGGAACTTACCTCTTTAAGTTCTTTGGGTCTATGACCTATAAGCCTGGAGAGAGGCCACAAGAAGGAAACAATACACTAGGGTTTGACAGTCCCTAAATCATGTTTTCCTAGTGCCATGAGTGGCTCTGTCCCAAGGGTGAGAAGATCAACCTGGACCCCTCTCAGACCAAGAGAGTGAGTGTTCTGAGCCCTAAAACTTTCAGCTGCACTTGTGCCAATCCCTGTCTTCTTCGGTCTCACCCTTAATCCCTTGGCTACCATCCTGGTCTTTCTACAGTGAAGCTGGGTCATCTGAGGACTCCATTGGTGTAGTTGTCTCTCTCCCTTTCCCTAGCCAGAGCTCTGACTCGAAACAAAAATTACTGTGCTGGGTGTATGTGGTAGGATGAAGGCAGTGGCCCCTTTTCCTAAAAGCTGGAGCAACCCCTTCCCCTGTCATCCTGAACAATCTTTCTTGGGTCAGAAGCCCCACGACTCCAGCTATGGGGGTAATTCCTAGCCTACCTGTTCTCCCTTATAGAGACTTCTTTTCCTAAGAAGTGAGAGTTTAGAGGAGCCGAGCACTGTCTCCTTCAGAATTCCATTTGATCATTAAATTTACACAAATCTGGGAAGAGGCCTGAGAGAAAAATGGAGAAGGGGAATTCTGGAGAGTGGAAAGAAGAGCTGAGTGACTCTTTTTGACAAGGAATTTCCATTAACTCAGCACTTTCCTTTTCTGTCTCACCTGTTTAACTTCATTCCTCCCCCTTAAGTGAAGAAATAGAACTCTTAGGTGACTTTTGGCTAAATGTTCAGATGTATGCTGTGGCTGAGTGTTTTTTTTTTTTAATTTGATCGCTGAATACCTAATGCCACCTGCAAAGTCTTCTGTGCACTCTTCTGTCTCCCTTAATTTTGACCTAAAATATAAGCATTTCTTTTCATCGCATTCTCGTTCACCTTCAACAGGTTGGTTTTAGTTTCTATATTTCTCAAATTTCCTTGCAATAACATTACATGAACCAGATTTGTTCAGCTTCTGTGAGATAGGATTATTCTCACCACAATTCTCTCGGTAGTTCTAGTTAAAACTGCCTTTGCTTTTCACCTCAGTGAGACACATACTTGAGATGAAAGTGATTTTCTTTGTTTTAACTTGAATTATTCAACTGCTTGCTCTGTTTTCCCCTTCTGCCTGTTTGGAATAAACCTGGCCATATTAACATTTAAATAGTTCTGTCATAAAAGGTAAACATGACTTTTTGATATAGAAATTTTCTTTGAGATTTAAAAAAATAATTTAAAAATTATGTAACATAATTTCAGGAAATTGTATCTTTGAAATTCATTGACAACTAGATGCTTTTCAGAACTTTCTGTATAACTTTGTCATGATTCTTTAGTTATAGCCTCTGATCTAACTGAATCTCCTTTCAACTGCTTAACAAGTACATATTCAAATGAGATTTTTTTCCCAGCTTAAAGTTTTTCCAACATTTTCCATTGTATAACCTAGTTGACAGGAAAATTTTCAGGACAGAAAAATCAAGTTCAGAGCACATAGTCTATCCTTCTGACCCATTTATATAATCTCTATTTTATTGTTAATATTTAATAGTTTAAAAAAAGACATTTCTTTTTGGGAGAAAATGTATGTCTTCTTTTGGGGGGCGGCTTACTGGATACTTAGTTTTTTCTTAATGTTCTTTGTGTTTTCTGTTAGACATATTAATGTTTCTTACTCGTTAGTCTCTTATAAACTAATGTAAGATACAAATTACTGACCTATGATAAATCATATCCCTCCCCTTGCCAGACTCATCAATATTCTATTATTTCAAATTAAACATTTTAATATAACTTAAAAGGGAGAAGGTTTCCACACCTATTCATTAATCTGTGATGGTCAAATTGGCTAAACTATTGATGAGAAACTTTTGGACATGGAGATGTAACATCAGAAAAGAATTTTTTTTTTAAGATTTTATTTATTTATTTGACAGAGATTACAAGTAGGCAGAGAGGCAGGCAGGGAGAGAGTGGAAGAAGCAGGCTCTCCGTGGAGCAGAGAGCCCGATGTGGGGATCGATCCCAGGACCCTGGGATCATGACCGGAGCCGAAAGCAGAGGCTTTAACCCACTGAGCCACCCAGGCGCCCCCAGAAAAGAAATTTCTGTGGGCAAACTGACAAACCAGAAATGCCATTCAAGAGCAAAAGGCTAATGATAAATGGCCCAGGGAAATAAAGGGAATAGGACAGCTTGTCAGCCACAGATCTGAAATTCAGCATTTCACTCATCAGTATCATTTGGGTGATACACTACACACAGCCACACACAGGCCTGTAGTCAGGCGAGGTATTTGTAAAGTCCCAGCAGAAGGATCTTGGAGTCAGAGAAAAGAGAAACTAAAATAGTGCAGTGCAGTTTAAAAGCAAAAATTAATAAAAGGGAGAAATACAGACGGACGTTATTAAATATAAAGGATTTGCTTATTCTCTCAAATTGAGAAAAACAGGTTTTTTTTTTAATGAGGCAAAATTTCAGATATCATAGATTTAAACATTTAAGCCACTTTTAAGCATCTAATGTAACTATATTTTACTGGATTCACAATGATGTGCAGCCAACACCACCATTTAAGTCCATCTTCAGCCCCTGAACCCAGGAAGCAGTCCCCTTTCCTCTCTCCTCTCAATCCCTGTCAACCACTCATCCACATTCTGTTTCTATGAATTTGCCTCTTCTGGACATTCTAGAATTGAGAACACTTAAAATGGGGCCTGATGTGTCCCCACTTCTTTCACTTAGAGTCATGCTTCAGGGTTCATCAGTGTTGTAGCTTGTGTCAGTGCTTCATTCCTCTTTATGGCTGAATAATATTGGATTTTGTGGATAGACCACATTTTGTCTATATATAGTTATTGGACATTTGTGTTGTTGCACTTTTTGGCTATTTTGAATAATGCTGCAATGAACATCCATTTGCAATGTTTTGCTTGAATGTATGTTTTCAGATCCGTTGGGTATAGTCGAATTCCTGAGTCCTGCCTTAATTCCATGTTGAACTTTTTGAGGAATCCGCATACTGCTTTCCACAGTGGCTATAAAATTGTACGGTCCTGCCAAAAAACAATGGAGAGTTCTAGTTTCTCTACATTTTCCCCAACATTTATTTCATTTTTATTAAAAAAATTATACTAGTGGGTGTAAGTGGTATCTCACTGTGGTTTTAATTTGAGTATTCATAATGACTAAAGATGCGAGCATCTTTTCATGTCCTTATTGGCCATTTGAATATCATCTTTGGAGAAATGCGTACTCACTGTCTTTCCTTATTTTTTAATTGGATTGCTTGTCTTTTTGCTGTTGAATTGTAAGAGTTCTTTATCTATTCTGAGTATTGATACTTAGCAGGTATATGACTTGCAAGTATTTATATTTTTAACCATTCTCTGGATTTTTCACTTTTGCTAAAAAGATTTATTTATTTATTTTAGGGAGAGAGCACGAGAAGGGGAGGGGGAGAGGGAAGAAATGTTCAAGCAGATTCCCTCTAAGTATGGAACCAGACATGGGGCTTGATCTCAGGAGCCTTGAGATCAGAATCTGAGCCAAAACCAAAAGCCAGACATGTAACACACTGAGCCACCCAGGTGTGCCCAGGTTTTTCACTTTCTTGATAATGCCCCACAATTCATAAGTTTTAAATTTGTATAAAGTCCAATTTAATAGTAATTATTTTTTTAACAGCAAATGCTTTTCTTATACATGAGAAGACTCAGATTTAAAAACAACACAAAACAAATATTTAAAACTCTAAACCCTAAAAAAGAGAAGGCTCTTCTATCATACCCAGACAGTGACTTCGTGTAATGCGGGTTATCAAGCACTAAATAAAGTTACTGCTATTGTTTAAGACAAGGAAACAGCTATGGCTACATTGACCTTCTTGTTCGAAGAAGTCCTGAGTTATTCAGATAAGATTTCTACCCTGCTGAATGAGATCTTTTATCCCAAGAAGACAGTTGTTGTTCTTAAAAAAATTATCACTATCAGATTCATCTACCAAGAAATTTTAAATAGTCTCTTCTGTTTAAATGACATTAAGGATCTGCCTTAAACCAACAACAACCAGGAAAATCAAAGAAAAGATTGACAAGGTGTTCCCAACTTAACAGTTTCAACACACAGCCACACACAGGCCCGCAGTCAGGTGATGTGTTTGTAAAGCCCCAGCAGAAGGATCTTGGAGTCAGAGAAAAGAGAAACTAAAGTATTGCAGTGCAATTTAAAAGCAAAAATTAATAAAAGGGAAGAATATAGACAGATGTTACTGAATGTAAAGGATTTGCATATTCTCTCAAATTGGCTGCTTTTGAGTAATTAAAGTATGAGTTGAAAATAACCAGACAGGGCACCTGGGTGGCTCAGTTGGTTAAGCGACTGCCTTCAGCTCAGGTCATGATCCAGGAGTCTGGGGATCAAGTCCCACATCGGGCTCCCAGATCCATGGGGAGTCTGCTTCTCCCTCTGACCTTCTCCCCTCTCATGCTCTCTCTCAAATAAATAAAGAAAATCTAAAAAAAAAAAAAATAACCAGACAGTGGTTTGAATCAGATCTTCATTTTATTTCATAATTTAGTTATTGAGTAAGAAGGGTTATGGTGAACGCTAATTGAGACATCTCTGATTCTGTCCATTAGAAATCTTGGACCCGATTTCTGCATATGTTATTTTATGGAATACGCTCTCCAGTAATTCACTAGATGCTTTCTAAGTGTGCAGCCCAGAGTTCCTGCATGAGTCACATGCATAGCTGTCACCTTGAACAGCCCTGAAGAATCCTGAAGGGAACTCCATTTCCTTGTCTACAGAGCAAGACGTTCACCCACCAGTTATGGTGGTGAAAAGATGGAATAACACATGTGAAAATTATAAGGCGTTTTGAAGCTTAAATGTGAGCTTCCCTACTTACGTGGCAGTTGCAATGTACCAGGTATTATCCTGAGATTTAATAAATACTGAAAAATTAAGTTCTCAAACAACCCTATGATGAGGTCGATACTGTTCTTTCTCCCCCTTTTACAGATGAGAACACTAAGGGCAAGTTTTTATATAACTTTCTCAAGGCCACGTAGCGGAGAAGTGACAGAGTTAAATTTTGAACCTAGGCAGTCTGGCTTGAGAATCTGTGTTCCTACTATGACTTTATGCTGCTTACATCTAAAATCTAGACGTTTCTGATGAAGATTTGAGTCTTTGAGTTAATTGATACAGCAAATATTTATTGGGCACCTATTATGTGCCCAACATCTCTGGAAACATTGGAAGATCTAGCAATGCTGGGGCTGTATTACTGTGTTCTCTTCATGGCGATTATTAGCTGGAATCCAGCTGTCACTGCTATCTTCTCATGGGATCACCAAATGTGGCTTGATTCATTTACTTGTTTACCTTCATGAGTCCTATAATCAGTCACATTTGTTACTTGCTAACATGGGACACAGGCAAGGAAAGTAGATCACAGCCAGAACATTAAGCACAAAGGCAATGATAAACATCATGGCATGAATTCAGTTTTCCAAGTTCTCTTGCTGCTATCATTCGCCACAGGTCAGTGAGCCAACGAAATTTGTAGGGTATCCACTGAATGCCTTGAATGGTGGGATAAACACTTACAATTTAAAAGTTTAAAATCAGGAGGGCAAGAAAAGCCAACACCAACAGATGACAAGTTAATATATAGGAAGTACAGGAATACTTTCACTAGTTGGAAAATTTTAATAATTTGTCTTGTAGGCAGAGATTTTTCATTTGTACAGTGTGTTTTCTTATAAAGAAAATGTAAATAAGCAATATTGGACCCACGCCAGAAGGCAGGCTTCAGAGTATACCACAAAGTTGGGAGACAATCGACAGCGTCTCTAGTGTTTTCAAAGGGTTCTTGTAGGATGATCGAGCGGTTTTCACAGCAATTACCCTGAGTGTGACAGGCTCCAGAAGAGTCTTCAGAATGGAGAGAGAATTAAATCTGCTGAGTACTGTGTTATCATTAACGTATTCCACTGCGTTCTACTTTTTGAACAATGAGTAATTATTATTAATGAAAGTACTTGATAAGCACGAACCACCTGTGTAAATCCATAGGCCACTTAAGAATGGAGAGTCCACTTTTTGAAGGCCTGGTGCCAGGCAGAGGAAATAGTTTAACATTCTGTATGCGGTGGCCGTGTCGCATAGTTTGGCTCTCGCCATGCTTTGGCTAATACTGTGTCCACGTCCACAATCATGAGTCAAGTGTTCTGAGGGACAGTTTGCTGAGTGGACTGGTATGGATGCGTGCGCTGTTGGTCTAGCTCTGTGTTGTCTGTCTTCAAAGAATCAGCAGAAAATCTTTCTGTGTTGAATGCTTGCTGTGATAGAGCTTGTTTAATACCATAGAACGTTAAAATAACTGTGAACTTATTGATTTGTTAAACAGTGTGTGTGAGTACCTGCTAGGTTTCAGGGCAGAGTTTCATAAAAGCTCTCCCCTTATCCAGTTTTATGAGGTGGGTGCGTAGTGGCTCGGTATCTAGGTTAGGAAATGGATCACGAGTCCTGCAAAGAGGGAAGCGAAGCTGAGAGGTCACTGCCATGGCCGCGTGAGTGGTGGATATGCCGAGCTGGGCCTCAAACCAGGCTTCTGATACCAAATTAGGGACCCCTCTTCCATGGGGGCTTTTGTTCAGCATTTCTGAGAGTGGATTCCACCTGAACACCTGTGTCAGGATGACCTCGGATATTTGTGGAAAATGTGGAGACCTGGGCTCTCTCTAGAAGTATTCTGAAAATGCTGGATCCCCAGGATGTTGTATTTTTAACAGTCCCCTCAGTAGATTTTTTTTAAAAGATTTTACATATTTATTTGCCAGAGAGAGAGAGAGAGACCACAAGCAGGGGGAGAAGCAGGCAGAATGAGAAGCAGGTGCCCCCCTGAGCAAGGAGCCCGGCACAGAACTTGATCCCAGGACCCAGGGATCATGACCTGGGCTGAAAGCAGCCATTTAACCAGCTGAGCCACCCCAGGCACCCCTCAGTAGAATTTTTATACACAGTAAGTTTTAAGCATTGCTGGTCTGGATACTTGCAATTTTGATATATATGGTCAGGTTAATTTGATGCTAATGGGAGATAGTTTGAGAACAAAGGAGAAATTTTCTGACCACAAGTGGTATATGCTCATGTACTCTGAACAGTAGCCTCACAAACTGGGATTTGAACGTGATCTTCAAAGTGATCTTACTCTTTGGGTAGGTTGTCTTTATTTAGACTATTCCACAGAGATGGAAATAGTCTTATAAAGCATGTTCTGTGGGACCCTACTGCCCCAGGATATTCATTAATTCATCATACACTTATTTACGCATCCAGTATTGTGTTAAACAGTTGAGGAACGGCAGTTGAAGAAAACAGTGTGGACTCTGGTGTCATGGGACCTGTAGTCTATTGAGGAAAGATGTTAGGAAGTGTTTTGCCGCAGGGCCCTTGGGTGGCTCAGTTGGTTGAGCCTCTGCCTTGGGCTCAGGTCATGATCCCTCGTGGTCCTGGGATGCTGGGCTTCCTGCTCAGTGGGGAAGCCTGCTTCTCCCTCTGCCTCTGCCTCTGCCCCTTCCCCGCTTGTAATTTCTCTCTTTATCTTTCCCAGATAAACAAACAAATAAATAAATAAAATCTTAAAAGAAAAAAATTAAGTAACTGTTTTGCTCCAGAAGCTTTCAGGGAGACAAATAAATTTGGGTTCTATAGGTTTCTTCACAGCAGGACATGTCAGAGCCTTCAGTGTACTAATATGTGATATGGGTATCTGAGAGAGGACTGTTGTTTGTGATGTTTTCCAGACTTATCCTAGGATCCTTCACATACAGAACAGCTCCTGGTCTCGTGTTCTACAGAACCCCTTTTGGATCTCATTCGCTTACACATTTCAGTAAGATCCTGTCCCCCCCAGCCTTCCCCACCAAAAAGCCCAAATCTGTGGCACTGGAATAGATTTGGAGTGTATCTTAACAATGGAATCTCACTGCACCTTCATCGCCATGCCCCCCTCCCCCTGGGGTACTTTTGTTCTAATATCCTAATGAGCACTGGGATAACCGATGCGGATGGGTAGACTTCAGTCAAAGAACTAGTGTCCAAGAATTTCATGAGCTTTAGGCTGTCTTTGGAGTTGGACTGGGTAATGAATTTGAACATGGAGTGGATCCCTGGATACGTCTCTGTTCTCTCCAGCTGGCGAGTCAAGTCAGAAGGTTTGTTTCTGGTTCCTTCAGGGATTCCGAGGCCATCTGGGAGCATCTGGTGTGGGAAAAGTAGTGTTTATGGGGTTCACATGCCAGTTCCCCTACTTGGAAAACTGAGGATCACCCAGCCTTTGGTTAGGTGCACACGATCAGATTTTTTGCCGAGAAAGACCTCCTGCCTGCCAATGCCTTGTCTGCTTTTACCAGGAGAGTTGTCGGGAGAAGGAGGACACAGGCCTTTACAGTGGACCGCCTGCTGTCCAGTGACTTCCCATTTTTTTCTTTTTTCTTCTCTTTCTGAGGCAGCAGCTCTGTCTAAACAGGACCAAGTGACTTGGTGGCCGCTCGAGTAACTAGGAGACGGTGTGCTCACCGGATGGGTGGCTTTTAGTAGTCCGGTCCTTGCTGCCATGTCACCACCCTGACCCACGCACCTGGAGAGCTCTTAAAGAGGCCTCTTCAGCTTCGTTTGTTTTTCTTCGTTATGATAATATTGAAAGACATGTTGCTTTATTGTTCATGAAGTATGTGCTCTGTTCATGAACAGGTTTTACCACACGGGCTTCCTGGCAGAAATACAAAGTAAAGGAAAGAAATAGAGCAGTCTCCCAGGAATTCACACAGTCATCGCCCGAGTGTGTAGATAGTGGAAACAAAGTGGGGTTTTCCCTCTTTCCGGAGTGGCCCGAGTAAGTGTTCAGCTCTTCATTCTTTGAGGAGCCCGCGGATCTTTAAGTGTTGGTCTCTTTTGTTTTTTTTAAAGATTTTATTTATTTGACAGAGAGATCACAAGTAGGCAGAGAGGCAGGCAGAGAGAGAGAGGGGGAAGCAGGCTCCCCGCTGAGCAGAGAGCCCAATGCGGGACTCGATCCCGGGACCCTGAGATCATGACCTGAGCCGAAGACAGTGGCTTAATCCACTGAGCCACCCAGGCGCCCCTAAGTGTTGGTCTCTTAAAGTCAAAGTCTAAGTTCGGTTTCCTTTTTCGAGTGCTGTGGACAAGAGGAGTTAAATGCAGTTGTTGTCTGCGGGACAACATCCTAGGCTTGGAGGTCCTCAGGACGCACGAGTGCTCCCCGGACACACCCAGGTAATCCAAGTGCTCGGCAGGCCTCTCATTCAGTTTGAGGAGTAAGGGAGGCAGGTCCTTCCGAGGAGTGACGACCTCTGCCAACAAGCTAACGGCCAACCAACAAGCTAACGGCCAAGAGAGACACAACCTCCCGGAGGCTGGGCCCAGTGACCCGAGGAGGAGTCCGCCGAGTGTGGAGGCGAAGCGGGAGCCTTTTTTTTTTTTTTTAAAGATTTTATTTATCTGATAAATAAAGGGTAAGTGCATGTATTGTGATAATACCAGACAAATACCTGACCGATGCTCAATGACAGGTTCGTAAGTGTGGTTCGAAGGAGTTTAAAAGCCATGAAGACATACAAAAGGAGCCCCCCAGAGATTGCTTTGAGATGAGTCTTTAAAAATGGGCAGAAGTGAAGTTGTAGCAGAGAAGAGGAAAAAATATGCTTAGGGTTTTGTTTATAAAGACAAGAATGTGAATAAAGGCATGAAAATGGGAAAATATAAGGCCCGTTTGGGACTCAGAGGTGTGTCGAGGATGGAGGGAGGGGGGAAGTAACAGGGAAGAAGGTAAGATCTAACGTTACTGAGGAGCTCCTAGACAGGATACATTGTTGGGTGTGTTATCCACTCATTTTTGCTTTCATCTTCCAGACAGCAGGGAAGGTTACTTTTGAGGCCATTGTTCATCAAAATTTGCATACCATTTCCATTGTTCAGGTTTCTGCCGGGAAGTGGTTAGGTTTCTGCAGGGTACATTTCCCACATCCCTTTGCATCTGGTTGGGGGCATATGATTGTTTTCAACAGTGAAGTACGTAGCTTTCAGGCTAAAGTGGTTTAGAAGCATGTGTGCCCTTTCTACTATGGACTATTGAAGGGAAAAGCCTATAAACAAAGGATTTCGAGATCTTAGGGGAGACAGAGTTACTGGATGGAGGTGCCTGGGTCCTGTTCAGTATGCAATTGGACTTCACATAAATGAGAAGTAAAGATCTTGGTGTTAAACTACTAGGATGTGGAGATTTAACTTGACAGCAGCTACTTACCTTGATTAACATAGATACTATTAACAGGTGTCTGTAATATAGGCTTATAGATGTAACTTACGCAAAATTACATACATAGTAAAAAGTGAGGCCAGGATACAAATCCAGCTCTCTTCAGAGTGCTTCTTTCTTTACTGTATTCCCACTGTTTTAACTAGTGTCCGTATGCTAGTAGGTATCAGTTCTCCACTGCTGGTCCAGACTGGTATAGGCAGTTGCCTTCCAGATTTCTCTACTTGAAAGTGTGTATTATTTAGGGCATAAAATAAATTATTTTCAATTGATTCCACAGTGCCTGGGTGCTTCAGTTGGTTAAGTGTCTGCCTTCGGCTCAGGTCATGATCCTGGGGTCCTAGGATTGAACCCCTCATCCCATCGGGCTCCCCTCTCAGTGGGGAGTCTGTTTCTCCCTCTGCCTCTCCCCGCCTTGTGTATGTGTACGTGCTCTCCCTCTTGCAAAAATAAATAAATAAAATCTTTAAAAATAAATTAGATCCCAATATACAATGGATTAAATAAGTAAAAAAAAAACAACAACAAACAACCAGAATAAGTGTTTTTTTTTTTTTAAGATTTTATTTTATTTATTTATTTGACAGACAGAGATCATAGGTAGGCTGGGGTGAGGGGTGGGGCAGGAGGGGTAGGGAAGCAGGCTCCCCACTGAGCAGAGAGCCCGATGCGGGGCTCGATCCCAGGACCCTGGGATTATGACCTGAGCGGAAGGTAGAGGCTTAACTCACTGAGCCACCCAGGCACCCCCAGAATGAGTGTTTTTAATGGAATGCTTGGTCTGACCTGTTTGCTTCGTTGACCCATTGGTTCTTTCCATAGTGTTTTCCTGATAACCCAACTCCTGGTTACCCTAGAAGAAATGCAGGACAAGCAATTTCCTTTTAAGCAAATGACACAGAGGTTACATACTTTGGCTCCTATTTCATTGTCAAAAGCTTTAATCACGTGGACATAGGGAGGCTAAACAGTGTGGTCACTAGTTGGTGGTTCTGTGCCGGCTGAAACAGCATTAGATAAAAGAGGAGAAGGATGTTGGAGGACAACCGTCATTTTGGCATGAAGGCCCTCAGATACTAAACCTCAGTGGGTTCAGAAACACAATCCCCTGTCTACCCAAATTGAGCTCTCATCTCGTATTCCCTAACTTGGTTCATGGCCGCCCCACCCTCCCGGAGGCCCAGAGACCATGGTGGTGGTATACTTTGACTTTTTCTTTTACCTTATTCCCCTCCACCAGCCGTCTTCATCTCCTCTGTATCTTTTGAAGCTGCCTGCTCCACTTAATCCCCTAGCACTGCCTTGGTCTGTGGCTTTCTCGTCCCTCACGTAGACGTGTAGGATGGCCTCCTAACTGGTCACCCCGTCTCCAATATCAACCTATCAAGGACATCCTTCACACTACCATGAGAGTGATTTTTCTAAAATGCAAATCTGATGATCATTTTACTCCCTTTTTACAACCCTTCAGTGATTTCCCATGGCAAAAGTCCAAATTGCTTTGCAGAGCACAAAAGGCCCTCTGTGGTTTAGTCCCCAAGTCTCTGCAGCCTCATTTCTGACACTTTACTGCTCCCCTCCTCCAAACAGATCACCCCCACAGCTTCGGTTATACTGAACTATGTCAGACTGTTTCATTTCTTTGTGTCTCTGCTCATGTGTTCCTTCTGCTTAATGAATCACTGTACACTTTCCAACACCCGCCACGGCTAATACCTCATCTGTGGTGTATCCCAACTTTCTCTAGGCAGAGTTCGGCACTGTTTCTTTGTTGTTTCCTGTATTCCATGGATTTTATTGACTATCTGTCCCTTTGAGGCATTGTGCTGAGCATTGGCTGTGATAGGGAGCAAGGGAGATGGTCCCTGCCCTTGAGGGGTTTATAGTCTAATGGTAGAGTTGGACGTTGGTCAGATATTCCCACAAACAAACATAATATTACAACTGTGATAAATAACTATGAAAAACAAAAAAGGGCACAAGGGTTGGCCCATAGTAGGAGAACTTGACTTGGTAAGGGAGTACAGGGGGGACTTTCACCAAGGAAGTGTGCTTAAGCAGAAATGGAATGATGAATTCACCAGGTGAGAGAAATGACTTGTAGTCAGTGTATACAGGTAAGTCTGTACAGAACCTTTATGTTAGGAGGGAATTGGGATTCTAGGAGAGGAAAAAGTTTCCTTTGATACTGTCAGGGTTCCTGAATGAGCGTGAGAATTAAACTGACAAAGACAGATGAACAGGAGGAAATTGCACACATTTATTTAATGTAAATATGGGAATGAGGGAAACTTCATGAGGAAATGAAGACCCAAGGAAGTGGTTAAACCTGAATGTTTTTGTGCTAAGTTCGAGT
Source organism: Mellivora capensis (assembly GCA_004024625.1). Classification (NCBI taxonomy): domain Eukaryota; kingdom Metazoa; phylum Chordata; class Mammalia; order Carnivora; family Mustelidae; genus Mellivora; species Mellivora capensis. The sequence goes on along the minus strand of PISX010000002.1, from coordinate 726,731 downwards.
GGAAAGCTATGGAAAAATATGATAAGGCTGTGAAAGATATGATATGCGCTAAGGGTAGTAAATGGGGGTGGGAGGAGAACAAGGCCCATTCATTTGGATTCTTCCTGGTGTCCATCCATCTCAGAGACAAGAATGTTCCTTTCTCATGGGAACAGAGAGGGTACCTCTCACATGAGGGCCTTATCATCTGCTTCAGGGGAGAAGCATGGGGGAAAATCAGACCTTCTTGCTTCTGCTGTTTGCTCAGACTCCTTCCGCTTAAAATTTCAGTATGTCAAGATACCGTTTTTGGTGTAACACGTCCTGAACCCCATTAGAGTATATGAATAAGGACCAGGTTCAGTGGGGACATGGGTGGGGGAATGAGGCGTAGGATGAGACCGAAATAACTAGGTAGGGCTAGACACGGAAGAACCCCATAAGCCATGTTAAAGAGGATTCTCTTTATTCTAAGAGGAGTGGGGAGCCATTTAAAATGAGATAGAGAAGGTCATGATCACGGCTGTTGTTTGTTTGTTTGCTTCATCCTGGCTACTGTGTGAAGAGTGAGTTTGAGAGTGAGCTGAGTGGAGAATGCTAGACTTGTTAGTTCAAGTAAGAGACACAGGTTTTTTTGAGTTAGGGTTATGATAATGGAGATGAAATAATTCATATTTAGGATTACGTGTGTTCGATGAGGGAGAAGTGGTAAGAAGGCTGGTTCCTGTGTTCCAGATGGATGACTAAGCCAGTCATGGAGATTAGGAACACTAGAAGAAAACTGGTTTGGACAGATTTTGAACATGAGGTGCCTTGGGGATATCTGGAAGGAGTCATTTCACTGTATTTTCGGTGCTTCATATATACTGTATTATAATGACTTCTGTGTGTGTTTCTTTTTATCAAACCGAACTTTTCAAAGGAATGGAGCAGCATTTACATTACTATTAATAATATTCATTTTTAGGTCTCCAGTACCTATTACTATAATTTATACATAATACTTTCCCAGTAAATGTTGGTGAATAAATGCTCTCAGCTGACCCCCAAAGCCCACACAGTTTCTCCCTCTTCACTAATAAGGGCAAGAAAACACTGGAAAGGCAAGCTGGCACTCAACTGTAGAGTGTTTTCAATCCCTGGCTAAGAAGTTACGTTATGACACAACATGTAATTAAATCTTAAGTTTACATTTACTCTCCAATTCAACCTTTGTTTCAAGTAATGCTTCTGTTATTTTTAAAACCATATAATGTTTACTCAAGGGACATTCTCTCCTAAGTAAATCAAAGCCAGCCAAGCTACAAGAAAAGCACAGAGATCCTAACTTGGAAAATGAACTATGCCTTTATGTTGCAGGACTAAACGACATTAAAAGGAATCTACTGGAAGAGGGTTGTCAGATACAAAGGAAATGTAACCAGGGCTATGTGTTTTTTCATGCTTTTTCTTCTTCATTTTATGTTGGAGGTTAGCATTCAGTCATTAGGGTCGATCTGGAGAGGAACTCAGACATCTACATGGTCCGTTGCTGGGTTATTTTCACAGCAGGGATCTGAGGGGATTCACGTGGAAGGGCTAGCACCGTTTCTTGGAATCAGAGTGATAAAACAGTATTTTGAATCTGTCGAATTTAGTAGCAGTCATACAAACAGCCTCTGTGTAGAGTGAAACCAAGGTAAGTGTATATAAATGCCCTTTATTGTGTTTGGGGTGTGGGCCCCCTAAAACTGGCTTGTGGGAGGCCTGGTTTGGACTGTCTGTGCATGGTGGTGTGGTTTCGGTTGCATTAACCCAGACTAGAATGAGAATTTTCTGTACTCTAATCCCGAAAAGGGATAAATCATCCCTTATCATTTTATTAGGAATCTATACAGCTGACCTTTGAACAAAATAGGTTTGAACTATGTAGGTCCATTTTTTAAAAGTAAATCTGATACAGTGCTGTCATTGTGTTTTCTCTTAATATTTTCTCAATAATGTTTTCTTTTCTCTAGCTTTATATTGTAGGAATACTGTATAGAATACATACGGCAGACATATGTGTTAATTGTGTTATCAGTAAGACTTCTGGTCAGTGGTAGTCGATGAGTAGTTAAGTTTATGGGGAGTCAAAAGTTACATGTGGAGGGGCACCTGGGTGGCTCAGTGGGTTGAGCCTCTGCCTTTGGCTCAGGTAATGATCTCAGGGTCCTGGGATCGACCCCCGAGTCGGGCTCTCAGCTTGGCGGGGAGCCTGCTTTCCCCCCCTCTCTCTGCCTGCTGCTCTGCCTACTTGTGATATGTCTCTTGTCAAATAAATAAATGAAAATCTTTAAAAAAAACAGTTACATGTGGATTTCTTACATTGGAGTGGTTGGCACCCCTAACCCCCGTGTTGTTCAAGAGCCGACTGTATTTCTTAAGGCTCTATACCTGTCTTACCCCCATATGAAACAGGCAGATAACTGAGACCAAAGTGTGTATTTTTCCCCTTTCTATGCATTTTTGTGTGACTCATTTTCTTTCTTTGTAAGACTATATAAGCCTTATCTAATGTGAGCAGAGGGGATAGTGGTTGGCTTGAATGATTCCAGAGCTTCTTCCTGTAGATGTCAATGATGAGAATCAGAATAGAGTATCATGTGACCAATGACCCAATCCTCTCGATTTTAATGACTGGCTGTGGCAAACATGACTAAATATAGCTACAGACCAGAGGAAAGTGGAAAGGGAAGATCTGGCAAGCTCTCCAGTAATTTCAGGCCACAAAGTTGGCCAAGCTGAATAAGGTCTTAGAACTGTTGGTGTTCATGTTAAGTTCAGTAGAGTGGTGAAGAGCCCAGAATCCAGAATCAGACTTCCTGGATTCATTCTTCGCTTAGCAAAGTCCTAGTGGTATAACCTTGGTCTTCTAGCTGTACGTAACTCTCTGCTTCTCAGTTTTCCCACATTAAGATGAGGTTAGTAATATGGTTACTGCACAGGGATATTGGGAGAATTAAAGGCATTAATATCAGTAACGTGCTTTGAACAGGGTCTGGCACGTGTTAAGTACTAAGTAATTTCTAGCTGCTGCTATTGTATTATCAAGATGCTTAGGATGTGGGCTCTGTAGAGACAAAGATTTGTGAAAGCAAGGTCCATGCAACTCTTGGTGAAATGTAAAGAATTTTGAACTTTTTGGTGAAGTATTAACTATACATCCTCTGCTTGACCTTTGAAACTGAATTATTTTAGAGACTGCTTTCTATAAATGCTCTCCGAAAGTATTGCGAGTATCAAAAAATATCCCGGAGAAGTTGAAGATATAGATGTCATTTAGTGAAGGGTAAGGGCATCAGGGCAATTTAGTTTGGTGAAGAGAAAGCCAAAGGAAGTTTACCTGGGTGGAATTGGAAATGGGTTTATTAACAATTATAGTAATATCAACCATTTATTGTTTATTATACCACAAAAACTTTAATTTCACTTAATTCTTTAATTTTGCTTAACTTTTAAAAAATATTTATTTATTTAAGAGAGAGACAGAGCATGAGTTGGGGAGGGAGAGGGAGAGGGAGAGAAGCAGACTCCCCGCTGAGTGGGGAGCCCTCCTCAGGACTTGATTCCAGGACTCTGAGATCATGACCCTAGCTGAAGCCAGATGCTTAATTGACGGAGCCATCCAGGCACCCTTAACTTTGCTTAATTTTAAAAACTAGTCAATTTCATTTAATTCTCACAAAATTTTACAAAGAATTATCTCCATTTTAAATATAGCTAAATTGAGGCCAAGAGAGGTCATGTAGCTTTCTAATGTTCCAAAGCTATTCAATACCAGAATCTGGATTTGAACAGAGTTCTGATAAACTGCAAAGCCAATATTTTTGACTACTATGATTTCTTTCTCTCTCTGTGCTGTTATATATATTAGTAAGGATCATCAGTCAGTATGGCACTTAAAGCACTTTAAAATCCCTATGAGCGGAGAGCCTGGGTGACTCAGTTGGTTAAATGACTGACTCTTGATTTCAGCTCAGTCCTGATCTCAGGGTTGTGAGATGGAGCCCCACCTCAGGCTCTGTGTCAGGTCCCGCATCAGGCATGGAGCCTGCTTGGGATTCTTTCTTCTCCAGATCTCCCTGCACTCCCTCTCTAAAAAAAGAAAAAAAAAGTTAGAAGCTCTATGAGTTAAACAATCTTTAAGTCCTAGTTTTACAGATAGGAAAATGGAGGCTTAATGGAGTTGATCGACTTTGCCAGGATGATTTGGTTACCGCATACCCCATTTGGAAGCCTCCAAATTTTCTGATTTATCCACAACCATCTATAGCGCTAGACATGCTTGCCAATTCCATATTTGCCACCGACCCGGGGGCTGATGTAGGGAAAAAGAGACAGGGCAGAAACACCAGTTGGAAAGTGATTCAAGGAGAAGGGCAGGCAGCAAGGACATGGAGAGAGACACAGAGTCACGGTGACTCTCCTGTCTTGTCTCTGCAAGGTAGAAAGTATCTAACTTGGTTTTCACATTCTCCATGACATGATGATGGACTCCTTTTATTTTCTGTTTTTCATTAATGATGTCAAAATCATAACAGAAAATATTTAAGTTTAGACTTTAGTAAAAATATTCAGAGTACACATGTGGGTGTTAAAATTCTAAGGGGTTATAAAGAACTGATTTCCCCATGAGGTTGTAAAACATGATAATCATCCTATGTAATAGCATGCCATATTTCAAGTAAGCATCATTAGGGTCAGAACATTCAGCTTTTTTTTAAATTTTATTTTTAGGATTCTATTTATTTGTTAAATAGAAAGAGAGTGCATAAGTAGGGGAAGCAGCAGAAGGAGAAGGAGAAACAGGCTCTCGCGTGAGCAGGAGCCCAATGTGGGGCTTGATCGCAGGATCTAGGGATCATGACCTGAGCCAAAGGCAGATTTTTAACCCACTGAGCCACCCAGGTGCCCCAGTATTCAGCTTTTTGATATTACTGTCAGTAAGTTCAATAGATAATGCATGAGCCAGCTCATTTATTTAAACACAACAAGCAAATCCTGGGTTGTTTTTAGTTTGGTTTGAATTAGCAGCATATCATTATACTCTGATTGGGGACTTGCCAATGAGATGACAACCAGAGTTAGGACCTGCCAGTGATCACTGTTATCTGTGGTGATGGCTTTATATATACATTCCTCTCAAGAGAATTAAGGTACTCGTATCCAGAAATGGAAATGTGCCTATCTTAATGTATTTTATCTATAATACCTACATAGAATGCAGACTTTGAGAGATAGAGTGTGTGTGTGCATGACCAGTGGGTGCAGAGGGAGAGAGAAAGAATCTTAAGCAGGGTCCACACTCAGTGGACAGGCTCAATCTTACGACCCTGAGATCATGATCTGAGCCAAAGTCAAGAGCGGAATGCTCAACCGACTGAGCCACCCAGGTGGCCCAAGAATGCAGACATTTTAACAGGCTGAGTGTGGGATCAGGATTGTGGGAAAACACCACATATTAATAAATCTTTAGTTCAGTCTTTCTCCCTCTCTGTATCCACTTGTACCAAAAAGTACCATTTAGAAATAGCCCATGGATTGGAAATTAACCTGCTATAAATTCATTAACTCATTCACTTTTTCATTACATTTATATCAGATAGTTATCAAATACTAGATACCATTCCAGGTGCTGGGGAGTGAATGAAACAGACAAAAGTTTGTGAATTCATGGAGCTTATATTCTAGTATAGAGATAGTTGGTAAACAATATGAGTAGGTAAATATGTAGGATATAAGATCATTGTAAGTGCTAAGAAGAAAAAGGAAGGGAAGGAGATAGGAAATATTTGGGAGGGTGAAGTTTAGAGTGCAGAAAGTGAGAGAGTGAGTTCTGAGTGCAGACAAGAAGGAATGAGGGAACCAGCCTCACAGATATCTGGGGGAAGAGCATTTCAGGCAGAGGGAACAGCAACTACAGAGGTGCTGTGGTAGGGGCAGGCCTGGCAGGTTTGAGCAGGGAGGACAGTGACGCTGGAGCACAGGGAACAAGAGATGCATCGGAGAGGATATGGGGGGGGGAGGGTTTGCAGGTTCTGGGGGCCCTGTGGGTCAGAGTTTGTAGAATTTGACTCCAAATCATGCCAAAAGCAGGTGAGTGTGGGCAGATAGGCACTGTTTGGGGACACGCATGAATGAGGTTCTTTTCATGTCAATTGACCTTTACTGAACACCAGCCACATAGCATGCACCGTGCTATACTCTGGAGGCTCAAAGAAGAACGATAAATATATTTCCCTCAAGTTATTCAGTCTGGTAGAGAAGATAGAAATGTTAAAAACATTTAAAGATGGTGCACTCTCGACTTCCTTCTGTTAAGCGAGAGTTTTGCGTAGGTTTGACCCAGCCATATTTTTCCTAGAAGCTGAGGGAAGGCTCATGGTAGATCACGAGACCACTGTCTCTCAGCAGCATGGACTGACTGCCCATTTCCTCACTTCCCCACCTGCAGCACATCTCTCCAGGGAAGAAAAGACGCAGTTAGCTATCTGACATTTTCGATTGCCACGCACGAGGGACAGTGTATCCCATTGCCTTGAAAAGATTCTTGAATGTTCTTGAGAAGTTGTAGATAAATTGAAATCAGGTCCAAGTGAGCTATATTCAGGGTGAATTCGAAGTCAGCAGTAATGCCAATAAATCCATGACTTATCATCTTGCGAAATGAAAAATCACCTCACATTGTTTCAGTAAGGCTAAACTTTCTCACCCTGCTAAGTAAGAGAGAGTTGTAATTAGACACCTTGATATGGGAGGACTAATTGCTTTCAGCCTTGCCCAAACTGCCATGTAGCAAGAGTATGAGATCTTTCTGGCTGACAGGCTAGTGCTGCCTTCTGCATCCGGGTCAGGGGCATATTGATTCTTTTCTTCTTGGTTATTCCTGCTTGTTTTCTTCTACCTAGCACTTATTTACAGTTTCATACATCAAACTGGCAGGAAGCTTCACATTTTAACAATTTGTGTTTTTGTGGTACCATGTGAGGCAAGATCTCCGATCTGTGTGGTGAGACTTACCTTTAAATACTGTTAGAGGTGCCACTGTCTTCGTCCAAATTCTTAAAGGGAGGAGTGACAAAGGAATTTCAGACATCTTTAATCAACCATAGTTTGCCCTCTAGTAAGAAACTAATTATATTCTTCCCAAATGGAAAACACTCCCAAGGCCCCCAAAGACTTTTCCCATTGTAGCATCGGTGTCAGGGTCAGAATTTTGTCATCGAAATCAGATTCGCACATGGATGGGGCTCCCCAGAGGGCAGTTCCTTGAAAATGGTTTCTCTTCATCTGAAGGCCTATGAACTAAAGAGATAAAGTTACTGCCCGCCCCCCCCACATTCCCCATTCAGTAGATAGCAGTGTGCACGGGTAAGATAACTGTGGCACACACTTGTATTCAAAATGGCAGAGGAGGACTAGGATACCCATGGTAGTTACAGATCCATAGCAATTCTGAAATTAGACAGGTCACACGCTGCCAGTTCCTTAATTTCATTCCCAGCCTGCTGCCCGAGAATGATTCTTTGAGGTTCTGGTCTCTACCCTTTGATGTCTTGGTTCCACCTTTGAATCAGCCTTCACGGAAAAGAGAAAGATAACGCCCGTGTTTGCAACTGAATAGCTTTGTCAGCCTCTTTCCTGCTGGTAGAGGGTTGGGAGTCCCTCTTTTCATGAAAAGACTGCTTTTCATTTTGTATTGTCTGTCTTAGCCCTTCAACTGATACAATTCTCTTAAAAACACATGGGTTTCCTGTGACTTATGGACACTTACTCCTTTAGTCAAAAGTCTCCCCTACATTTCTCTCCAAGACACATGCTTCCTGGTCTTAAGTCATGTGTGAGGCTAGTATAGAATAACACCCAAGATGCGTAGAAGTTCTGTTATTTACTGGAGGAGGTTTATGAAACTTGCTTTTAGAACCTTAAAAAGCCCTTTCTAGAGCTGAAAATTTCTGTGGGGCTCCAGCTTACATCGTTCTGAGGTCTTAACACAGACTCTAGGTTTGATCTTTATCTTACACCATTAAACGTTTCTTGCTTGGAAGATCCTTTTTTGAGAGAGGCTACACATGAGAAACCATTTCTTCTGAAACCCAGCAAATCCTGAATCTAAACTCCACTAAAAAAAAAATTGAACAGTATTGTCTTTAATCCATTTCTGTCTTCTTGAATTTTATTTGAGGTGGCCAGAAGAAGACAGCTAGCACTTTCAACAGTCTGCCCAGAAATCTTAGTCATATCCTCAAGATCATTAGGTACTGTGTTTTTTTTCCTGTTTTCCACATCATTATAGACAAGACTTTGATAACTGTCCCGCCCATATTTAATTCAGGTGCCCTTTTCTTCAGTCTCCCACATATTCTCCTTTGGCCTAGTTCCCATCTTCACAAGGTCCTTCTAGCTCTCACTATCCATCTCCTTGAGGCCCTAATGACTGGTGTTTGCCGTTTGGACCCAAAGCCAATGCAACACATCTTGGATTTTTTTTAGATAGAATCCTTCATCTGGAAACAAATTTTACTTCAGTTACATATGGCTATATATATATGGGAAAACTCACCCCAGAACTGAGTGGCTTAAAACCGTCACTTTATTTTGCTCGTATTTTGTTGATGTGGAATTTGGAAGGAGCTTGGCTGGATAGTTGGTGCTTGGGGTCTCTTCCAAAGTTGCAGTCAGGTGTCGGGCAGGGCTCTGGTTACCTGACATAGCTGACCTCCAGGTGGGTCACTCACAAGGCTGATAGTTGATGCTGGCTGTTGTCTGGGAGTTAGTTGGGGCTGCCAACCTGAGCCTCCATATATGGCTTCCCCTTAAGTCATGGCTGCTCACTGCGTAGTGACTTGTGTCTAAAAGGGAATGTCTTGAGAGAGGATGTTCCACGAGATCCAGAGAGTGGCTGCAAAGTTTCTTGGGACTCAGCTTTGGAAGTCTCAGAATGTCATTTTGGGTAAATTCTAACAGCTCAAATTCAACGGGTGGAGCTATTATCCTTTCAGTGAGAGAAAGAACAAATCATTTATGGGGCTCTTTAATTTCCCACGTTGATTCTCAGAGCCCGTTTTCAGGGAGATATTGGTGACTTGCGTGCTTTCTGAGAGCCAGTATCTGAAAATCTGGAAGCTGGTTCAGGGGACTCTGTGATCTAGGAGAAGTGCATAAATAATCCCAATCCAGAGAATTCTTCTTGTTAGAAGCTTTTTGTCCTGAAAAAGTACGTTTATGAAATCTTGCAAACCTTGACGAGATGTGGTCTTTCTTCTGCAGCTCTTTCATACTTCCCGTATTTCGGGTGCCATGGACTCATCTGCACATAAATGTTGAAGTTGTGTGAATCCTGTCAGAATGGTCCATTTGTTTGCTTCGGCTGGACAGTGCCTCCTATTTTATAGTCTTCACCAGGACTCAGTGACCTTTTAACAGTTTAGTATCAAAATCTTGACCTTTTGTTTTGGAGAGCTGGAGTGGTGAAACACTGTGGTTATATCCCAAGTGTGAGGGGGTGTGGCAGGCTCCTGAGCTCCTGGGAGCCTGGAGGCTTAATGACTCTCAAGGTCCATGTTGGAGGGGGTGGAAATGGGCTGCACAGGGCACTTTTAGTAAACCCTTGTCTTTGCCAGACTTTGTGCGCTCTTGGGCTCCTGGACCCCAGTGACTGAATTCTATCCTACTTCTTAAAAGAGGACTCAGCCCTAGAATCTTTTTTTTTTTTTTTTTTTTGGAGGGGGTGGGTATGGCTGCACTCTTGGAGCAAACAATAAAGAGAATTTAGAACTCTTCGGAAGCAGGGTGGACATTTGACCTCTAACCCTGAGTGACATTAAAGAAAAGACTTGAGTGGAAGCAGGGTGGACGCTAACAGGGGTGAATCGAAAGCCAGAGTCGCGTGGCAGAATTCAAGATCAGCTTCATGCAACCGCTTGGTGAGAAATCACAGCAAAAATCGAAGTCCATGATTCCCTGTGGTCAACAGTAAGCTAGTTTGGAGGATGAGGTGAAGAAAGAGGCAGGCAGGTGTTGGTTATATTGGAGCAAGCAGAAGTTCTGAGTCAGGAGGACAACGTGGTGAAAAGCGATCACATTTTGGAAGGCCAAATGGACAAGTATAGGTGATTTGAAGGGATTTCCTTGCCACAAGTGTGGTGTAGTGGTTTCAGCTCACTCCGATCAACTGATAATTGCTTTTCAGAGTGCTCTGTTGGGAACAAGACAGGCCATGTTTGGTATGTGCGGGAAAGGGTGCCATGATTGATGGCCAACGTCTGCCATGGTGCCGAGGCCGGGTGGTGTCAACAGCCTACGTGCCGTGTGCTTGTCTAGTCTGTGGCCATGAAGAAGGAGGCTGGCCGTGAGCTTCAGAATGTGATCTTGGAAAGCTCTCTAGTGAGCAACAAAGTAGGCTAGGTGAAGTGGCTTGGAATTAGAAACTAACTGAACAGGAATGATTTACCTCTTAACAAGGTCACAGTTCAAGTATCTCAACTTAAAGACCCTTTATAATGAGCTCTAGAAGCCAGAAATGAGAACATCTCAGAGTTTACTGATGCCAGAGGTATTCATGAACTGTGGCCATTTAACCACTGGCCTTTGGGATTTTTTGGCCTTTTCTTCCACTGATGTTTTTAACTTTGCTAAGCTCACCTGTCTCTATCCCCCAGTTTCTTCCTTGATCATTGGATGACTTGGGACTTCTTCATTTACAGGACTTGGTTCCCTCTGGTATGAGGGCAGGTAGATGAAAGCGACCTCCTGTAACAACCCGCAGGGCAGGGGTGTGTCTGGTGGTAGGGGGAAATGCGTAAGTTTCAGAAACTACATTCAACAGGTTTTGATATGGCACCTGGTGAAACTATCTCCTTCCACCACTGTTAAAAATTGAGGATGTTTGCTATTCCCAGGCTCCTTTGATGATCTATCCTGAATTACTGGGCGTTTCATCTAGTTCAGTGTGGAACATAAGGAGGCAAACCTATCTGAATGTATATGACTGTGAGGAAAAGAAAAAGGACCTTGGCCTTGTACTTCATGCCTGGGCTTACGGTGGTCTTTGGATATGGACCTGTAGGTGTTGAAAAGGAGTATATGGAACAGAGCGTGAGTTTGTAGCCAATTTCCTTTGTGTTTTTGCTCAGTAGCCATTTAAAATAGCCTTGCATGGCATCCAAATGAAAGGAAATTCCCACTCCATGCCATGAAGTTCTCTTGGAATATTTTCTTCACTAGTTTATACACATTCATTCTTGAGCACCTGGGTGGGAAAATCAAGCTGAAGCTGGGCTCTTGTGTATTTACTCTTATCCCAAATCTATCTGCTGGATAAAGTCCTTGTCTTTTAGACTACCGCATTGCGTTTTGGGGTATAGGCTAGAAGATATCATATGCCCATGCAATCTGTTCTAAATAAATTATTGTAAAGATTTTTTGAAAAAGGACCCATTTGATTTGATTAAACAGAGGTCAGGCAAATACCATCGCTAGAGCTGTAACGAACTATGGAAGTCTATGTGGTAGAGCAGTTGTATTTGTAGGAGGAGGAGGGGAATGACACAAGGAGGTGGTATTTAGGAAGGGATTTTTTTTTTTAATTTTTTTTTTTATAAACAAATTTTTATCCCCAGGGGTACATGTCTGTGAATCGCCAGGTTTACACACTTCACAGCACTAACCATAGCACATACCCTCCCCAATGTCCATTACCCCACCCCCCTTTCCCGACCCCCGACCCCCAGCAACCCTCAGTTTGTTTTGTGAGATTAAGAGTCACTTATGGTTTGTCTCCCTCCCAAT
>PISX010000002.1:694175-714841 GCA_004024625.1 Mellivora capensis | reverse complement strand
CTCTCCACTTCCTCATATCAGGGATATCACATGATAGTTGTCTTTCTCTGATTGACTTATTTCACTAAGCATGATACCCTCTAGTTCCATCCACGTCGTTGCGAATGGCAAGATAGGAAGGGATTTTTAAGGATGAGTGGGATTTTGACAAAGAGAACTGTTGGTGGAGTTTGAAAGAGAATGAAAGGTCTGGACATGGTGGCCATTCTGTCTGGTTTTGTTTGAATGGGTTCAGAGTCTGTGTGGTAACGAATTAGGAGAAAAGCCAGGAAAGATCTTTAAAAATTGTGGAGAGATTTGAATGTCAGTTTAGGTATTTGTTTTTAATTTGGTAAGTTATGAGGAGGTACTGGATTTTTTAAAGCGTAGCTCTGATGTTATCAGAGTCGGGAACGACATGCTTTAAGTAGAGTTCATCTGAAATGGGCTACTCTGTTTATGAAGATTTTTATCTACATAAGCACATAAATATGTACATATAAATTTCCACAGCCAAAGGAAAAGGCTGTATTTTATGGCATAAAATTATATTTTTTGGCTCTGACTCAGCAGTCATAAAATATAACTATTTCCAAGCACAAGAAAGATGGAAAACACTCTTTATAACATCTTAAATAATTGTATGGAAGCCAATCCCATGGCCCTTGTGCATAAGTAGCTCACACTGAGTTTTAGGGGAGTTTTTAAAATACATTGCTGCGTTACATTTGGGCCTAGAAACAGACCATATATCTAACAGGTAACTTCTCTGTGAACTTCCAGCCCTACTACCTACAATGAAATTTTTGTATATGCATTTAAATGCAACTATTAAGAGGCACTTGAACATTTTCCTATGTCTGTTGACAAATAAAATGAACTTTCCAAACTAAGCCCAAAGGAGAAAAAGCACAGTATCTATGTATGACTTTCAGCTTCCGGGTTAAAGGAGAAGACTAGAAGTCAGGCAGGACACTCTCTTAAGGAAGCATTGGTACTTGATCCTGTCGTGCAAAAGTTACGGTTGTGCTCTGAACGCTGGGTAATGCCATCACTAATACAAATTAGTGTGACCTAAGTTAATCCAAGGCAGAAGAGTTGGAGTCACGCGGAACCTGGTGAACATTAGCGAGGGTTATCTTGCCAAGGGTTCTTAGGAAGACAAGACTTGAAGCACAATAGTGGCCCCTTGTCTATGGGATTCACTTTCCGTGGTTTCAGTTACCTGTGGTCGACTGCGATAAGGAAGCAGATGGTCTTTTTTTCTGAGGAATCACTAGAAATTCAGTAGTGACCTAGCACTGTGTCCCGGTGCCTGTGTCATTCATCTCACTCACTTCTTCACGTGGGCATTTTATCATCTCACATCGCAGCAAGGAGAAGGGTGAGTACAGGAGAGGAAGATACTTGCAGCGAGAGCTAGGCCGCATTGACAAAACCTTTCTGACGGTATTATGCGATAATTGTTCCATTTTATCATTATGGTTGTTAATGTCTTACTGTGCCTGGTTTATAAATCAGTCTTTATCACAGATATGTATGGATAGGAAAAAAAACATTATATATGTAGAGTTTGGTCCTATCTGTGGGTTTAGGCATCCACTGGGGGTCTTGAGACATACCCCCGCAGATAATGGGAGACTGCCATCCTTTTATTGACTTAACATTAATTTTTCTTGACGTAACGTAACACAGAGGCAAGGTTTTCTAGCTTTTTTCTTCCACGTTCCAAGATCAAGCCAGACTATTAACATCAGCCAAACGATATTGAGATCATCAACATTGTAGTTCTGCTGCAGTGCTTTGCCTCGTTTGCAAAACAGATGAATGAATGGAAAATGATCCGTCTAATAAATACATCCAGACCTTTAAAGACTGTCTTAACTGTTCTAGTTTTAATAAATTTCTCCGTTCCAGATAGGTGGTAAACTGGGGGCCAGGGAGGGGAGACTATTTTCCTAAATCCCTATAGGCATGAAGAACATGGTGAAAGCATAAAATTGGGCAAAATCTGTTGTTTGCCAAGAAGGAGTTGTACAGCACTGTCTCCGTCAGAGTAATGGGAGTAAGTTTGGCAGGCTTCAACGTCAGGCAAAGGAGAGTGTCAAAGTTAAGGCAGGAAGGCTGGAGGGTGGGTCATGGTCACAGGGGAAGGTGGCAGAATTCAAGGCCAAGTGTCCCATGTCAGCAAAACCCGAGGCTGGCCAAGCAGCTTGTAATAGGGCAGTTGATGTTACCAGGGGGATTGTGAAGGGAATTTTTGTTTCCAAAAACCCCTTCTCCTGAAAAGTGAGCCTCTTTATCCTACACAGTTGAGAATTTTTCTTCTTTGGTTATATCCTGTACCTAAAGTAAAAACATCAGTGTCTTTTGCAACCCTGTCCTCTCCATTCATGCTTAACTAAACACGTTCAGAAAGTAGTCATAGAATCACTTCAAAATGACCAAAAACCCACTGAGACCAGGTGTTGTGTGTGTGTGTGTGTGTGTGTGTGTGTGTGTGTTAGCTGGGGTCGAGGGTGGTGTGTGCTGAAGGAGAGAGGGACAGCCTAGAGGAGGTCTCGTTTTCATACGGCTGTTCACTCAAGATACCCCTCTTTGATCTCATGTATCCAGATTCCAAGTACCATCACCTTCAGAGACGGTGGTTGGGTCCTTTGCTTGAAAACTGAGATCTGTTGCTCACAGGCTATGGCATTCGAAGACTTACCTAATCTCAGGGTTTTGGGTTTTTGATTTTTTTTTTTTCTGTAGTTGTTGAAAGAAAACATATTTTTTTTTTAACTCTTTAGCAATTAAGTCTACCATTGTGGTTGCCAATTAAGGGGTGTTGCATTGATGTTTAGTTTTTACACAGCAGATGAATTTACTACAGTCTGGTTCAGTCACTGATTTAGTTCTTAAAGTGATAATTATATGGTATCAAGGTTTATTTTACTTATCTAAAAAGTGAAATAAGGTGAACGTGAGCAGTTTTCTTTGTTTCTACTTCATGAAAACCTCTCCTCTTTCCACTTAGGAGAGTCCAAGGTCACACAGCCTAATAACTTCACATGCTTGGAAATCACCAGCCGGAAGAATTGAGATTTGGGACTAGGGATGGCTACTAGGATGGGGCGGGTGCTGGGTTGGGGAGGATGTCTAAGCAGGAGGCTCCGTTACCATGGAGACAGGCAGGTGCTCCCGTGGGAATCAGCATCAGGGGAGTCCAGCGAGTGGTAGGGGGTGGCTGTTCCAGCCAGCCAAGTTGTTCAAGGGAGAGTGGTCAGCATCGATCCAGGCCAACTCCAGGCTTTAGAGAGGACCCATGCATGTGGCCAGCATTCAGAGGCCCGGGCAGAGTACCCAGACTGCTCTGATTAAGGCTTGGGAGGGGAACAGCTCAACCCAATTCCTGGCCCCACCACTTACTCAAAGCCCTGACCAAGCTATTTAGTCTCTCTTTATTTTCTGTAAAACCAATAAAAATGAGATAGTGCCTGCCTTATAGGGTTGTTGTGATGATAAAAATAGTAATGCACTTAGCACATGCCTGAACCACACTAAGAATGCAACATATGATAGCTTTTGTACAAAATTGGTTATTAGGGTTACGCCTAGAGCAATGTGGGGTTTTGATTATAGGAACCAAGAATTCAGTGCCTGGAGTCAGCCTACCCCGTTAGCAGGAGACAAGAAGAACGATGACTATGAGAGGACATCTAGCCTTGTTGGATTGTCCCTGACTGGGGGTCAGGATGGATATCATGCTTCGGATGGAACTGATTTGCTGGGGGGTCTGGTGGGGTATCTTTAGGAATGCGAGTGTCACAGGGACGAGGATCTCGACGGGAGAGTGCACTTACTTTAATTGTCCAACTGGAGTCACACGGAACCCATAATCCTTTGCAAACTCTGCCAGAGAGTAACCTGTTATGTGAACTTTCCTCAAGATTTCTTTCTCAGCACAAAAGCCTTGTCTGTGAGGAAGAGTTTTATGATGGCTCTCAAACCATAGAGTTTATATAACTTTTTTATTGCAAAATTTGAAATGATTAGATATGAAACATATCATGAATAGGAAGAACGCTCCTTTCCATCGCACGGTGATGTCACTGTTTTCTTCCACTTCTCCTTCCCTGGAAGCCCAGTGCTACCCAACATGCGCTGCTCCAGACTCTCTTTTACCTCCGTTTCCACTTCAAGCCACTCCAGTTCTCTGACTTCAAGACCTTGCTTGGGGACCAGGCAGCTGATAAGATAGTGATGTCTCACTCTCACAGAGCCCTTTTTATCATTTCCAAAGTCCGTCGCCCCTTAGGTCTCATGTTTCTCTCCCTCCTCGACATGGGGAGGCAGGAATCATCTCCACAGAGCAGATGAGGTCATGAGGCTCAGTTGGTTCAACTGCCCAAGGCCAGTCAGCTGGTAAA
The DNA here is from genome assembly GCA_004024625.1 of Mellivora capensis. Taxonomy (NCBI): domain Eukaryota; kingdom Metazoa; phylum Chordata; class Mammalia; order Carnivora; family Mustelidae; genus Mellivora; species Mellivora capensis. The sequence goes on along the minus strand of PISX010000002.1, from coordinate 710,450 downwards.
TGGGCAGACCCAAGTCTAGAAGCCAGGTTTTCGGAATGCAAGCTGACTGTTTCCACTCTACCATGTTGATGGCAGGCTGATGGTGGCCGTTCTTCGCTCCCCTCCCATTTCATTTGTGTATTAAAACAGTGGCTTCCAGAGCTTTCGCCAGATGAGTAGGCACTCACTGGGTAACCATGCCTCAGCACCTGGCTCTCCAGAGGCCCTACACCAGAACTGTTCATGGCGGAGGGGGTGGGGGTTAGGAGACAATAAAGACAGTTTTGTCTTTGACTTTGTTTTGTTTTTGGCTCAGCTATAAAGTACGTGATGTGGGCATGTGTGGAGCTTTATTACAAAGGTATGAGCACTGCGGGCAGAGCAGTGTCTGAGAATGTTTTGGGTACAGAACCCTGTTCCAGGAACAGTAGTCATGTGTTACCATTGACGACATTCACGATCAGAGCAAATAGTGATTTCTTTTGCTCAGACTGGGTTGCTTCTCTGCTCAGGATCCACCAGAGAACCCCCCCCCCAATCTCTGTGCTGACATTCCCTCTCATTTTCCAGTACTCTAACCCCTCGGCTTCTGCTTCAGCCACTTGGGTCTGCTTGCTGTTTCTTGAACACAGCAAATATGCGGGCACCTCAAACCTTTTATACTTGGTGTCGCTTCTGGGAATGCTGAAGAGACTCCACTTCCTTCTTTGGGACGAGGACATGCCCCTTTAGGACTATGAGTCCAGGAGTGGCATTAGTCACCTGTGTAGTCCATTCTTTGACTTCAGTACCATCATGTCATTCCCCTTTCAGAAGCCTGTCGCTGCTTCCCATCACAACATGACATCCAGACCCCAGAAACTGGCTGAAGAGCTCTCCAGTCTCCTTTTGGTTTCCTGTTCTAGCAATGCCCGTGGAGGGAGGGTGACTGGGGGAGGGTCCTTTAGCTCTGTACCCTCCATCAGCTCCCTACTTCCCCTAAGCAAGCCCAAATACATGTAAAATAAACTTACAAAAACTGTGTGCTTCTGTGTAAACCAAGCTTTGAGACGGATCCCCAATCCACGCCTTCCAGATTGAGTCCTTCAACCCATTCAACATAGGATGGCTGGAGCCATGCTGGACAACATTACTTGGAATCTCCCACTCACAGCAGATTTTCCCCTCTGCTGAGAACCCTTTCTTCTTTTTTATTTTATTTGATTTTTCCCAGTTTTATTGAGATAAAATTAGCATACAGTGTTTTATAAGTTTAAGGTGTACACAACATGATGATTTGATGTGTGTATATATTGGAAAATTATTAGCACCATAATTTTATTTAATACATATGTCACCTCACATAGTTACCTTTTTGTTTTGGTGGGTGCTGAGAGCTTTTAAGGTCTACTTTCTTAGTCATTTTCAAATATACAATACTGTATTGTTAATTATAGTCACCATGCCTTACGCTACATTCTCGCAACTTAATTCATCTTACAACTGCAAGTTTGTACCCTTTGACCATCTTCACCCATTTTTTCGGTCCTGGCAACTGCCATTCTGGTTTCTGTTTCATGAGTTTAATATTTTTATATTCCCCACATATAAACGAGATCATACATACAGTATTTGTCTTTCTCTGTATTTCACTTACCATAATGCCTTTAGGGCTCATCCATGTTGCTGCAAAAGGTATGATTTCCTTCTTTTTTTTATGGCTATACATATATGTATATATGCCATAAAAAAGTATATATATATATATATATATGCATATATATATGTGTGTGTGTGTGTATTTATAATCAATCACATTTTCTTTATTCATTCATCCACTGATGGACATGTAGGTTGTTTCCATGTCTTGGTTATTGTAAATAAAGCTACAGTGAACATGGGGGCACAGTGATCTCTTCAAGATGGTGGTTTCATTTCCTTCAGATATAAATATGTACCCAAAAGTGTTTTCCATACTGGCTATCCCACTTTACATTCCCACCAACAGTGTATAAGGATTCCCTTTCCTCTACTTCCTTGTCAGCACTTGTTATCTCTTGTCTTTTTTTTTTTTTAAGATTTTATTTATTTATTGGACAGAGAGAGAGATCACAAGTAGGCAGAATGGCAGGCAGAGAGAGAGAGGGAAGCAGGCTCCCCACTGAGCAGAGAGCCTGATTCGGGGCTCGATCCCAGGATCTTGAGATCAAGACCTGAGCCGAAGGCAGAGGCTTAACCCACTGAGCCACCCAGGCACCCCTATCTCTTGTCTTTTTGATGATAGCCATTCTAGCAAGTGTGTGGTGATATCTCACAGTGGTTTGGTTTGCATTTTTGTGATGATTAGTTATTTAGAGCATCTTCTCCTGTATCTGTTGGTCATTTGAGTATCTCCTTGGCAAAAATGTTTGCTAAGATCCTTTGCCCATTTTTAAATTGGATGATTTGTTTTTTCCCTTTTGACATGTATGAATTTCTCATATAGTTTGCATATAAACCCCTTATCAGATATGTGGTTTGTAAATATTTTCTCCCATTTCATAGGTTGCCTTCTCATTTTGTTGACTCTTCTGCTTTGCAGATGGTTTTTACTTTGCTATAGTTCAGGTCTTACTTTTAAGTCTTTAATTCAGTTTGCGTTAATTTCAGTGTACAATGTAAGACAGGGGTCTAGTTTACATGTAAATATCCAATTTTCCCAGTACCATTTCAACTGGGAGGTGCAGAGAAGAGACAAGAGGTCATTTCATTAGCCCAGGCAACACATAATGGAAACCCGAACTAGGGAAGTGGCAGGTCATATCTATGGGCCCCTGTTTCTGCATCTACAAAAGAGGAATTTTAATCCTATTTATGCATAAGATTGTTGTGAGGGTATATTGTGCGAGAACTTAACACATATTTTTATTTTAAATGTACTTGCAGCAATGCTGGTTAGTGGTAAAAAGCACAGCTCTGTGCCGTGCTGCCAACATTGACTCTCCATTCCCAGAATTGATTGAATCTCAGCAAGTTTCCCAACCTCTTTGTGCCTTGGTTTTTACATCTTCAAAATGGAAATAATAATAGCACTGAATTCATCAGGCTGTTGTAAAACTTTTATGACTTAATGTTTGTACAGTGTTTAGACCTGGCATGTAGTAATGTCTTAATAAACATTGGTTTAAAATACACACACACAAATACACACACACACATGCGCATGAGGTCCCTGGGTGGCTCAATCAGTTGAGCCACTGACTTTTCTTGATTTTGGCTGAGGTCATGATCTCAGGGTTGGGAGATCGAGTCCCACCTGGGGCTCCATGCTCAGCATGGAGTCTGCTTGCCCCTCTCCCTCTGCTGCTTTCCTTGCTCATGTGTGCTCGCTCTCTCTCTCAAGTAAATAAATAAATAAAATCTTTAAAAAAACCACACACCCACAAGTGGAAAGAAAAATTATTGAGGTAAAATCAACATGACTCTAAGTGAACATGGATGTATGTGTATTTGTTGGCATGGGACGTAGAATAAGGTAGGAGACAAAAATCCGAGATAAATTGGTTTGGAGACCTTATGAGTCTGCAGATAATGATAACTTGACTCAAGATTGGAGAAAATAAGCTGGAATACACTTGAAAAGTTGGACCAATATTTAATTCAAGTTTTTAATGTGGTAAGTTTGAAATGGTGGTGGGTATCTATATATTCAGGGTAAATAAGGAGGTTGGGAGATTGGATCTAGAATTTATAATTTAAAAATTACTAGCATCTAAGTACTAAAAATAATAATAGTTGATATTTTTTGAAAACTAAAAGCACTGTGCTAAATATTGAAAATGTGTTATCTCACTTAATCCTCTCAGCATGCCTAGGACATAGTACCATGATTAGCTACTCCTCAGATGAGGAATGGTGAGGCACAGAGCAGATAAGTAACTTGTCCCAGGTCCCCTGATTAGTGGTCAGGCAAGAGTTTGACTCCAGGCAGATTGAGTCTGTCGCCTACACTCCTTATTCTTTTTGGACTGTCTCCACAGCAAAGGCTGAAGCCATGAGATTGGTCAAAAAAAAAAAAAAAAGCATGGTGAGAAAAAGAATGTGTCCAATAGCGATGTTTTCCACGTAACCATCCATACTCTTTCACTTGAGGCTTTCTCATTTGCCAACAGGTTCCACTGTGCAAAATAAATAGTAAGAGCTCAACAGTTGTTGGGTGAGAGAATGTGTAATCAGATGGTAGAGGTTCTGGCTTTGTGGCCATAAAGTAGAGGAAGGTTAATTGGCTCAGGTCAGGGTTCAGCTGCCAGACCTTGTTCTAGCATCGAGGCGCTCACACCCCCACTTTGTAGGGGAAACTGGATGCCTCAGAATCACCTGGGATGGTTACTCATAAACACGGTCCCTGCCATGCAGCACATCAGGCTGAGCCTCAGCACATTGTGTCTTTAATACATGCCTGGGAGATGGTGAGAGGCAGCCAGTTGGCTCCTTACTACTCTGACCCCCAAGATTACGGGGATTTTTGTTACACGAAAAGCAGCCATAAAAGAATGAGACTGGTTTTCCTGTGAGTTTTAAACCAGCTATGAAGGTGATTTTAAAAGAGGAATTCCCACAATGTTTGGAGCTACCACAGGATGGCCGAGGTAATGACATAGCCCCCCCAAGTGACTGTTTCGGAGGGAAATGCTCATTTGGATTTGTAGTGTCTGATGTGTTTAATAAATACCACTTTCATTACTAAAAGAGCCTCACTTCATAAATGCAGTTTTTCTGGATAAAAAGGAAAACAGGAGAGGAGCAGAGCATTCCTCGGGCATCTACGACCGTGTATCCTCCATTGTTACTCTGGTGTTTGGAGAGGAATCGGTCAGTTGGGTCATTTTCTGAGCTCTGCGGACTGTCCTCATCCCTGCTTACATCTGAATTGTTCACAGCACTTTGACCTTTCCAGAGGATGGCTCTACGCCAATGCCAAGTGTTGTTATTATAGCGTGGAGCCCTTGTGAACTGGTGGGGGAGAACCCAACTAACGCCTGAGCTACAGCCTGGTTTCCATCAGAATTCTATAGAAGCTTCCTCAGAATAGGATTTGACCTATGAATTCAGGCAATGATTAACATTGTTATATCTGGGGCTTGCTGAATTTTTATATCTCAGCTTGGTCAGTTTGGGTAGATGGAAAATAGCTTCCTGGCCTGGTGCATTAGGGCTGGGTGCAGTGAATTTACGGCTGTCCATGTTTTTATTAGGTTTCTCAGATACCATTGGAAACATCTACCATGTCTACTTTATCTCACGATAATTACATAGAAAATTAAAAAGAATCAATTCCAGTTTAACAATCTTTTTGCTTAACCAATTTTTTGCTCTGCTTATAGGTCTAATTGCTTTAATTCTAATTTTATTTTCCTATAAGGTAGGGATCACAGCCACTTCATTAGGTTGTATTCTAGGGATAGCTACAATTAGAAAAGATATCCTTAAAGGGACCCTAACTTCGGAGAAGTTACCTTCATTTGAATTTTTTCCATGGACCATTTCTCTTTAGCCCCTTGGTACTCTTCTAGCTGCTGGAGATATCACGTGGGGAAAAACAGGAAAAACATTGCCAGGAAAAGCCCTGCCCTCATAGAGCACATAGGCAGAGAGAGTGAGGCAGATAACAGACAAAATAAATAAGGAAACTGTGTACTATATTAGAAGGTGTTAAGGATTATGGAGAAACAAAGTGGGAAAGCAGGTGGGGAGGACTGGCCTGGGGAGAAAGTGGTGTTCCTGTTTTATTTACTTATTTTTAAAGATTTTATTTATTTGAGAGAGAGAGAGAGAACACATGCTGGGGAGGACCAGAGGCAGAGGGACAACTAGACAGTTTGTTGAGAACAGAGCCCAGCACAGGGCTTGATCCTAGGACCCTGGGATCATGACCTGAGCCGAAATCAAGAGTCTGATGCTCAACCCACTGAGCCACCCAGGCGACCCTTCTGTTTTAAATACGGTGCTTGGGGTGGGACTGGGGGGTTCCTCTCTACAAGGGTGACACTTAAATAAATATTGGGGGCGGGTGAGGAAAGCAGCTGTTATTTAATGGCATTCCAAGGGACATTAGTCCTAAGAAATGCTGAGTTTAAAAAGGGTTTCACTGTTCAATCAGTGGGGAAATAATAATTTCTAGGTATTTACAGGGCTTGTTAGCATATTAAATAATTTGGAAAGCCTGCTGGAAAGGAACCTATTTAATTCAAACGTATTTAAAATATTTTCTTTCCTCCCTCCCTCTCTCCCGCCCTCCCTTCCGCCCTCCTTTCCCAACATGGCAGAGCAGTTAGGCCATAGCTCTGGGCCATCCTTGACAGGTGGGAATGACCTTGCGGACTGATGAACAGTAAGGCTTCTAAAGGTGCATGGTCCAGAAAAACTGCATCCATTCTGGAACCTGGACGCAAGCATGAGATGCGAATCTGCCACTTTGTCCTTGAGAGAGTTGAACTTTTCTTGTTTTTGTTTTTACTATCTGTAAATTGGGCCTCATAATAATATCCACTGTGTGAGGTTGTAGTGAGTAATAAATACAATGAGGAGTTAAAGCACTTTTTAAATGGGAAAGTACTACAAATACAGTTGCCTTACGTGCTTTTTTGTTTGCTGTTTTGGTACTTAGGATGAGTCGCTCGAAGGTTAACCACCTTGTCTAGGGTTCATTTGTAAAGAACTAGCCAAAGGAAGGTGGAAGGAGGAGGAATAAGTGTTCTGGGTCTGGGAAAGAGTGAAGAACTGCTCTCGGGCTCTAATTAGACTAATTCACTGGCCAAAGGCCCACTTCTCTACCTTAGCCAGTGGCTCTCAAAGTCTGGAGCACCCTGAAATCCCTTGGATTTTCCAAAATAAATAAAATACCGTTGCCTGGCTCCAACCCTCATTCTGATTTAATTGCTGTGGGGCACATGTTGCAAATCAAGATCGTTTAGAGCTTCTAAGTGATTCCAGCATGCCGCAAAGTTGGGAGATCACTGGTCTCAGCTCATCTCTGTGGTCCTCTTTTTTAGGAGCCTGGTCAGGAGTAAAGCTTACAAGTTGATCATGGTTGTAAATCCGTGAATTGGATCCCTTTTTCTTCTGGGAAGGTAAACAGGCAAGAAGTAAGAAAGGGAGGAGAATTTGCTTTTACCAGGCACCTGTTTTGACAGGGCATTTGGCTCTTTTATCCATTATCTCAGTAACTCTGCTGCTTAAACATTATGATTCCATTTTAAGGATGCCATATCTGATCACATAAAGCTGAAGGTCATTCCCTGGGAATTTGACACAGGACCTTCGGTTTTGTGGTCTAGGTTCTCTCCACCACTCTGTGATAGCCATTCAGCCTTCCTTCATGTTCCTGGGGCTCTCACCCTCTTCATCTTCCCTTCCTTAGCTTTCTGGCAAAACCTGGCAGCATTTATGTATCAGTGCCAAACAAAGTCAGTGCTAATATTTTTTTTTTTTGGAGGGAGGAGCAGTTTTGCATTTTACATTTAAATAGGACCAGGAAATGACCTGCTTCCTTCCTGTATAATAACTGTATACATAAGGTAGCATAATCAGTGCATGTAATGCAGCGAGGGGCCCCTTGGGAGCAAAGCACTGATAAAGGAGAGCTTATGGCTGTGGATCCATAAGGCTGGCCCTGCTTTTCCACCTCCCAGATTATCTAAAGAATTTTCATGGAGTAGGAACCGATATAGGCAAATGGTCTCGCTGGATAATAGTTTATTCATTTAGCATTCACGGGGCACCTACTGCATGCTAGGGACCAGAAGTGAAAAGATAACTAAAACATTTATGACACAGAAGGCGTTTACCACTGAGTAGCAGAGGCGGACATAAGAACAATATTACAATAAAATATGGTGACTGCTAAAAATGTGTTGATGTAGGCACAGGGGAGGGATGGTGGGTCACCCTGGGCCATCACAGGGAGGAGAGTGGAAGGTGGCATCCTAGAGTAGCTCATCAAGGAGGGGACTTTGGAAGCATGTGGTTCCCTCGTTCCACCCCTGTGGTGATCATGGCAACACCAGTGCTGGAGGGATCATCCCCCGAGGGGCACCGGGCAGTTGTCCAAGAGGAAATGCAGGGTAGAAGCAGTTGAATGACATTCCCGGGTCGCAAAAACAGTCAGAGGGAGAAATTGGACTCCCCCTTAAGTGTTCTGACTCCGAGATCAGTGTTCTTTCCATGACACTGAGTTTCCTCTGCTGGTTCAGCAACTGGCAGGGCCACATGCTGAGAACGTCGTCGGTAACATGTGGCATCAGGTGACATCTTGATGATTTTTTCCAGTTGAATTTGGTTGCCAAAGAAAAGCCTTTCTCCCTTCTGAACCCAGGCACTGAATGCACTATATCAAATGGAAAAGAGCCTTGAAATGAAGAACTCCAGAAAGTCCTACGTATAAAATAAAACCTGAGATGTATAGTTCTATTCAGAAATTTATGGTCTCAATACAGGTGTCTCTAGAGATTTAAAATAACCAACACTGTTTTGCCTTGGATATTATGTCGTTTCATATTTTACAAATTAGACATTATTCAAGTAAATGCAGTTTTGTTTTTTTTTTAAAGATTTTATTTATTTATCTGACCGAGAGAGAGAGAGAGAGAGATCACAAGTAGGGATAGAGGCAGTTAGAGGGAGAGATGGGGGAAGCAGGCTCCCTGCTGAGCAGAGAGCCCGATGCGGGGCTCGATCCCAGGACCCTGAGGTCATGACCTGAGCCGAAGGCAGAGGCTTCACCCACTGAGCCACCGAGGCGCCCCACGAATAAATGCGGTTTTTAATTCAGATGCCCCTGAGTCGTTTGCATTCATCATCCCCCCTCGCCCCATCTTTAGTACCGCTGACGCCGCTGCCGGTTCGCTGGTAATTCCCAAATACATTTCTCCAGCCACAGATCTCTTCTAAGTCTTTCCCAAGGCCAGTGGAATCTGGCTATTTGATAGGCCTTTAAACCCAGTGTATCCCAAACCGAATTCACTGTTTTCTTAGCGTAGGCTTAATTCGTACCTCTTCAACATGCTACCATTAATTTAGTTGTCCAAGCCAGGTACCTCGGTCTGTTGATCCCAGGTCCCTGCCAGACAGCCCTCCAGTCCCTCCTCCCCATCTCGCTGCTACGCTTCTGGCCTTCGTTCTCTGCCTCCTCACAGCTGAGCGGACCTTAACTGTGTTCCCAGAAACAGTGAGTATTTTCCTACACGCAATTCATCTTTCTTAGCACACAGAGAATTGTCCAGCCAGCTTAAACAAAACCAGAAACCTCTTCTTATTTTATTTCAATATCCAGATCTTTCTAAAAGACTGGTACATTGTCCCGTGTCAGGTAAGTAAAATACCTTGACAATAAATTTCTTTGACGACTGAAGCTTTTATTGTGTCTCAAGGCCATCATTCTGAACACTGGTGATTATTACACACGGTCCGTGTGGCAGTCAGCACGGCATTCGGCTTAAAGGAATGTATTATTCTCTTTAAGTTCAGTTTTAAAATAAACTATTCTTACATCAGTGGTTCTTAGCCTTTCTGGAGTCATGAACCCTTCTGCGAATGTGATGAACATTACGGGGCTTCTCTTGAGAACAAGGCGGGCACACACACACACACATACACACACACATTTTGACTACAACTTTCAGACCCTTAATCTCTCCATGGGTCCTTAGAGCTATCGCGCAATCTGGCCTGAGGACCTTTGTCCCATATGAAATTGTTTTCATTTTTTTTAGACTTAATTTATTTATTTGACAGAGAGAGATCACAAGTAGGCAGAGAGGCAGGCAGAGAGAGAGAGAGAGGAGGAAGCAGGCTCCCTGCCTAGCAGAGAGCCTGATGTGGGACTTGATCCCAGGATCCTGAGATCATGACCTGAGCCGAAGGCAAAGGCTTAACCCACTGAGCCACCCAGGCACCCCTGTTTTCATTTTTTTATGTCAGAGGCATGGTATAAATTTCTGTTGTAGTATTTATTTATTTATTTATTTAACATCCTTTTTATTTGAGAGAGAGAGCATGAGCAGGGGGAGGGGAAGAATTTCAAGCCAACTCCACACAAGCACGGAGCCTGATGTGGGGCTCTTCCTCATGGCCTTGAGATCATGACCTGAGCCGAAACCAAGAGTCAGATGCTTAATGGCTGAACCAGCCAGGCACCCCTGAAATTCTGTTTTAAGTAGGTTTTCTAACTGCCCCGGTCCCAGTTGATGTGATGAACTGTAATATTTGCCTGTGGTTTATACCAGGTTTTGAGTATGGACTGGAACAAAGTGATTTCTGCACAGTCATCCTGATTCTGCCCTCGGCTAGCTGTAGGACTTTGTGGTCCTGTAACTAGCAAGTAGAAATCAACTGAGTTTCTCAGCCGGGGGTCCTTATGTTCTGTTAACGTTGTACAGTTTTCTAGAATATCAACTCTGGTGTAAAGTGCAGTCCACCCGCCATGATAATACTTCGTTGTGTGGGAGGAGTGCTTTTACTTCTGTTTCCTGTATCCTAACCAACGCCAGTGAGAAGGTCAGTGAGTTGTAAGTCTCTGGTAAGGATAAATGAGGAAAGGAACACTGAGGGAGGCTTTCTCGGAGTTAGATGCAAAGAGGAAATATGTATGCAGGAGACCCTTGTCTAGTTCTAGCTCCCCAAGTCTTTTCACCATAAACCCGTACCTCTTCAACTAGCTTCACGATTTAATTCAAGCTGGTTGGAGTCTAAGGCATCCAGGCAAAAATGGTTGGATCCGTTCCTGTCAAGTGAGGTCTGTAACAATCTGGTTGTGTTGGAAAGAAAGTAAGTTTTGGGTAAGCGTGAATGACAGCCAATACTATTGTAGCTGATACTTTGGGCTTAGGTACACTCAGTTAATTATTTTATCCTGTATAAATGAGACCGTCTTAAAAAATGTACGTTTGAACATATTTTCGTATATGGATTTTGTGTTGTGAGCTACCCTTAAGTATACTCAGAAATTAGACTTAAGGACTTTGTTACCTTTACCTGAGCTCCTTGGCATACTTTTTGTGCCCTCCCCCCAAAAAAAAACCAGCCTTCCTAGGCTGAGCCCTCTTTTTTCTCTCCCACATCCTGTTTCAGACTTGTAGAAGGTTAGAGTTGGACGGACCTTGGAGACTAGTTAAATCTCATCTTGTGCAAGAGGGAAACTGCAGCTCAGACTTACTAAATAATCTGCCCGAGGTTACACAGAGTTGGTCAGTGGCAGATGCATGATGGCATCACTGGTCTCACGCTTACGAGTCCTCACTTGTTTTCCTAATTCTAAACAGAAACATTAATGTGACACTCAGAAAATTCAAAATATGGCAGAAGGAGGATCATAACAGCTAAAAAGCCACAGTGATTGAGTTTAGTCCATCACCCCCCACATGCATGACATCTGCCTCATCGTCATATGCTTCTCCAATTCAATAATCCCACCTCTGATCTTAATTGGTTGTTTTCTACGGACTCTCTGAAATATGGAGAAGCCAGCTTGCAATTTTTCAGTTAAAAGGATAAAACTTTTGCTACATCAAACTTGCAATTTCTGTCCGATTGAAAAGTGGCATCCTGGCTTTCCAAAGGGCAGTTTTGTGTCCATCAGTACATCGGAAGCGAGTTAAGGACAGCTGGGGTCGCACTTAGGCAAACTGGAAGAGGCAGGGGAAAAAAAAAGCATAACTCTGTCAGAAAGGAACTGAGAGAGGAAGAAGAGATGAAAAATCAGCCTCAGAAACAGAGAACACTGATGTCACACGTAAAAGTGAACAGTGTGGAACAAAGAATGATCAATACAGCCAATAATAGTAAGTAATGGCTTTGTGGGCAAAGTGGGTCTTGAACTTGGCCTTGACCAACAGAGAGAATTTGAATATCAAAGAGGCAGAAGGGGGCGTGGAATGCTCTGGCCAGTGACCTTGGGGTTAAAAAGGGTGAAGTGGGCAGTGGGTGAGCAGGGGGACTGCAGGATGTGAGGGGGTAGACATGAAGTTGAGTAGGTAGGTAGGTAAGCAGAGAACTTGATGGTGAGGGCTCAAGGCACTTGAATTTGAACCCCAGCTGGGTAACTCTGGGCAAATTACTTAACTTCTTGGTGCCTCAGTTTCCTTGGGTAGAATGGGAATACCAGTAATCCTTGTCTCCTGTTCTTGTGGAGGATTTACAAGTTCTAAACACAAGCACATTTTATTTTTATTTTTAAAGATTTTATTTATTTGTTTGACAGAGAGACAATGAGAGAGGGAACACAAGCAAGGGGAGTGTGAGAGGGAAGCAGGCTCCCCACTGAGCAGGGGCTCGATCCCAGGACCCCAGGATCATGACCTGAGCAGAAGGCAGTGGCCTAAGGGCTGAGCCACCCAGGTGTGCCCCACAAGCAAATTTTAAGACAGTACCTTCCATGCATTCCATCCGTCTTAGTAAGATTTTTTGGGGGGGCCCTTTGATTTGGTTGGAAAGTTAAGCCAAATAAGCTATAGCAATATTAACTATTATATTTAGGGTGAAGCCAGAAAATAAAGACTTGAATAAACAACAGAGAGCAGCTCTTAGCCAGAGGTGGATTCAGAGAATCCGGGTTTAGGAAGGATCTGTTTAAACCCAGAGAACGGGAGTTACTCTGCCTCTACCCCTTGCTCGTTGCTCAGACATCTCACCCCGTGGCTGCCTGCAGTGCCATGTGGATTGGTGACAAAAGGCACAGAAGGCATTTGTCTGGAAATAAAAATGGGTTTCAAGGAATTAAAGTGAGTCAAATTTTTATGGCTCTTTTTTTTTTTTCCCCTTTTTGCAGTGACTCTTTAAAGGTCCAGTTCTAAGGCTAATAAGTAATAAAGCTAGAGAAGCAGGTTGAGAGATTGAATATTAACAAGCCTCTCTTGGACTCTTGGATAGTCACTAAAATGTTAGCAGTAACATCAATAGACGGTACCCACTCGAGTTCTGAATAGGCCCTTCCTGGCTTTCTTTAGAATCATCTTTGACACGGATGACCTCTAAGCACCTGACAGGACCGCACCAGTTCCATCTTTCTGGCGCTCTAAGGAGCCTGATCACAGGGCCAGAGAGCTGTGTCTGGTTGTTAAGGGTGAGGAGGCACTGTTCTAGTTCTAGTAGATCTATTAGTTCTAGTAGATCTAATAGTCAATGGCCCTCACACACTCTTAGGGCTACTTTACTGAGGCTCTCTTTCAATTCCGATCATCTGGTCTTTGCGTAATTACAATATTCTCCCTATGGAATTTGCCAGTGATCCTTGGGGTATGACTCTAAAGGGAAAAGTTACTTGCAATTTTCATTCCATTTAGGCAACCTCTCAAATAGGTAAACTAGTCTTAAACCTACAGCAGCTGCAGATGATCTTGGGTGAGACAGAAAGTTTTTCCTCCTTGTCAGCTTTGCTTTTCTGATGTGACGCTCTCCTCCACACTTTATTTTTTGCAGCCCTGGCTCCTGCTGTCATCTTTTAGGGGCTTTTTGGAATCTGTGGGAATAGTGACTTTACCAATCCACCATGGTGACCAAGGTCAACAACAACCACAAGAAAGCATGTGGAGAAAAAAATTCCTAAGCCCATTCTTCTGCTCCACATGGGGAATCCGCAATAAAGGAGGGCAAAATATTTGCCAAACCTGGCACTAGATATTTATTTTTCAGTAATGCGCATATGGTGATTAATATGCACAGTGTTATGTTAATAGGAACTACAGAAAACACACCAGACGTACAAATAACAGAAACTAACTGTCCTAAAGGGGACACGATCTCTGCTTTACCTGTCACGTGGCCACACCGTGTCAAATACATTCTCATGTTTGCAAAAATAAATATCAGGAGTTATGGTTGAGACCTTTCGTGCTGAAACATAATTATAAAAATGACAAATGCAGGGACTAGCCAGCAATACTAGCTTTGTACGAAGGAAAAGTTTTCCTGCTGTTGTAGAGGAATTCAGATAAAGAGCTAGTTCTCCCTTCTGCCCTTGCAAACTCCCCTGGTGGGTCAGGCGCCAGGAGCCCCCCAAATTTCCTGATGTGTCTGGAGAGCCCCTCACATAGGGGGCTCGGGCTTTTATTTCTCTCCCTCCTTCCCCCCACCCCTCTCTCTCTCCGGTTTTCTTCCCTGCCCCCTTCCCATTTTTAAAAGGCTTTAAAGAACATCTCTGGGAGACAAAAATAGCTCCAGTTGTGAGAGGCCTACACACGGAGAAGGCATCTGAGATGCAAGTCAGCAAGTAGAAGCCGCGAACATGAGTGTCTGGCCCGGGGTGGATGCTCCTCGCTGTCTTGGTGCCGCTTCTCTGCCTGGGCCCGGTGGGTAGAAGGGAAAAGGGTTTTTCAGGGGCGGGAGGTGGGTCGGGGTAGGTCTGGGGTCCGCTAACCCAGGGAATCGCCACCCCAGCGCTGGGGCTGCGGGGCCGGTGCCCCCCCTCCCCCCACGTTTTTAAAATTTATTTTGCCCAGGCGGGGATTGGCGACGGTCAAAAGGGAGCAGTTGGCACTGAATGTCACCCTGAAGGTAAAATGAAAGACAAAAGATGAACGCATGCTTGCTTCCCCTTTGCAGCGGCTGCTGCGGCGGCAGCGGGAGCGGCAGGATTTAAAGGGGAAAAAAACCCCACAGGCACATCCACACACATATACACACCCAGAGGCGTCAATTATGCAAACGCAATAATGCAATCAAATCCTGACAGTGCCGGGAATTTTTTTTTTTAAACACAGATATTTATTTTTAAAAAGGGAGCGAGAGAAACGCATGCAAACAGAAACGTGCACATACCACGTAACCACCCGAGGAGAACCTGGCAGCCTCTCTCTTCTTCTGCCAAGTTATCATTGAGAAAACAGACAGGCATCATGACGTCCTGGGTCACAGGGAGTGCGGACCGACGCTACCAAGAGAAAAGGGAGGCGCCTCGGCGCTCCGGCTAGCCGCGGGCGCCCCTCTGCCCCTCGCAGCCCGGCTCGGTGAGTGCACAGCCGCTCGGGACGCGGACCCCGGGGGCCAGGCCGGCCCCGCGCCCGCGGGGGCAGCGCCGGTGGCCGTGCCCTTGCCACGGGCGGGCCGGCCAGCACCCCCTCGCCTGCCGAGGTCGCGGGAGCCCAGTTAAAGGAGGCGTGTGTAAGATGTGCAATGTTCCTGCATGGGGGTTTTGTAGACTTTCGTAGCCAAAGAAACCGGCTTCGGCTTCTTTAAAATCCCCGACGACTCACCCGATTAACCTGCTGCAGTTTTGACCCTGCCAAGGTAACTGGTCCAAATCCTTATCATCAACATCTGGAGACAGACATTTGCATCTGGGGCGTTCTCGATTTGCAGTCCTGGTTGAAATCTCTATCGCCACCCCCTTCCCCCCTTCACTTGTTTAGAGTCTCTTGGAAAAAAAAAAAAAAAAAAAAAGAAAAGAAAAGAAAAGAAAAAAGCAACCCCTCCCTCAATAACACGACCATAAGTACCCTCCACCTCTTGTCGACTTGCCTTACCATGACTGCAAAAACTGTCGGCGTGTGTGCTGGAGACGCGGATAAATTCTGGTTGCAATGAGATTCGTTCTTTAAACACCTCTCCCATCCCCCTCCCTGCATAGACTTCAGGGCTTGGTAAAGTGGCAAAGAGTGAGGGCAGAGTTAGGGCGCTGGACTGGGAGGGGTCGGGGTGAGTCCTTGGGGGTCTTCTGGGGCGAGGGGCTCTAGGGAAGGGGTCGTTGGGGGAGAGGGCGGTGTCAGGAGTTGGAGACTGCTGTCGTGGGCTGGAAAATCCTTCTGGTGATTGCTGCTGCCTTAGTCCTAGGTTTCTCCTCCTGTCCTCTACGCCTCATTCCCTCCCGGCTCCCCAACCCGTTCACCTTCCAGAGGGAGGGAGTCTCTGAAGTTGCACGGAGGTCACCCGACCGTCATTTAAGTATTTCCAACCACCTACCCCCTCCTTCCCCTCAAGTATGTCAGAAAAGGCTGCAAGATAGACCCCCCCCCCCCCCACTCCATGTTGGGCGACTGGGAGATTCTCAGAGAGAGAAAGACACTGAGGGCAAATCCCCCCTCCTCCCCTTCTCTTCCCTTCTGGCAACCTTTTCCTAGCTGCAGCCCCTCCCCCTTTCAGAATCTTAATGAGCAATTCTGGAAGAGTCCGGAAGGGCCTGGAGAACCCCCCCCCCCCCTTTGCCTCAGTGCTGTGGAATGATTATGTATGTGTTTATTTATTGTGCTCGCTTTGGTCATGTTGTGAATTGCCACATGGGTCTGCTGGAGCTAAAGAGGCACGTTTGCTGTGTTTGTGTTGTAGTACCAGAACCACTGGCCCTGGGAT
>PISX010000001.1:273393-469250 GCA_004024625.1 Mellivora capensis | reverse complement strand
GCCATGTTGCTACAAAAGTCGGGTATTCATCCTTTCTGATGGAGGCATAATACTCCATAGTGTATATGGACCACATCTTCTTTATCCATTCTTCTGTTGAAGGGCATCTTGGTTCCTTCCACAGTTTGGCTTTTTTTAATTTCCTTTTAAATGGATTTCACTCCAGGGCACCTGGGTGGCTCAGTTGAGCTTCCAACTCTTGATGTCGGCTTGGTCGTGATCTCAGTGTCCTGAGATTGAGCCCTGTGTTGGGTTCTGTACCTTGGGTGGAGCCGGCTTGGGATTCTCCCTCTCCCTCTGTGCACTCCCTCCCCACAATGGAACGCATGCGCTCGCTCTTTAAAAAAAAAAAAAAAAGATTTCACTCCAGCAAAGAATTCACTGGCTTCTCCTATTCAGTGATGTTTCAGTTGGGCCCTCTTAAAAGAAGTAATGTGTTGTCATCTCCTTGGAGGCACCAGATGACAGGTCTTACATCTCATGCTGCGTAAGTCAAAAGGAAAATATTTGTAAGCAGCCCAGCCCGGAGCCCTTGCAAAAGCCAAACCTGCTTCAAACAAGGTGTTTTTAGGAAATACAATCTTATATTTTCCACCCAGCTTATGTTTTCATGACATACCTCTCACCGTCTTGTAGTGGGGTACACTGCATTTGTAGTTCTGTTCGTGAATTGCAAAACGCCTTCTGTATACTAGAGTGTGAGAACGACATTTCCGAAGCCCGAGAAAGATCATAACCGTTCCTGTTCAATGAAATGTATGTCTCCATTAAAAAATGGTTAGGAGGGCGCCTGGGTGGCCCAGTGGGTTAAGCTTCTCCCTTCGGCTCAGGTCATGATCTCAGGGTCCCGGGATCGAGCCCCGCATCAGGCTCTCTGCTCAGCAGGGAGCCTGTTTCCCCCTTTTACTCTGCCTGCCTCTCTGCCTGCTTGTGATCTGTCTGTCAAATAAATAAATAAATAAATAAATCTTTTTAAAAAAATGGTTAGGAATTTGTGAAACTGCCCCCAAAGAACCCCAGGGATGGTGAAGAGCGTGTATGCCTGAGTTAGCGCTGCCTGGAATCCTGACTATACTAGATAATGTTTTTTTAAGAGAGAGCAGGCTGGGTGGGGGGCAGAGGGAGAGTGAGAATCCTAAGCAAAGTCCCCACTGAGCACTGAGCCGACACGGGGCTCGATCTCACAACCCTGAGATCACGACCTGAGCTGAAACCACCATCTGACACTTAATCATGGTGCCCCTTAGGTGCCCCCTGACTGTATTCATTTTCTGTTGCTGCTCGGCCCATTGCCACACATTTAGCAACTTAGAAAAACTTTATTTCATAATTTCTCTGGGTCAGAAGTATGGGCAGGGCTCAGCTGGAGTCTCACAGGTGTTGGCAGGGCTGTGTTGTCATCTGGAAGCTCAGGGGCCTTTTCTGAGCTCCTTCAGGCTGGCACAGCTTGGTTCCTTGTGGTTGTAGGACTGATTGGTCCCGTTTTCTTGCTGGCTGTCAGCTACAAGTGGGGGTGGCTGTCAGCTCTCAGAGGGACACCTTCAGGTCCTGGCTGTGTGAGCCTTTCTCACCGTGTCAGTCTACTTCTAAAAAGCCAGCAGGTTGGGACGCCTGGGTGACTCAGTCCTTTGGGCATCCGACTCTTGTTTTTTGTTTTTTTTAAAATATATTTGTCAGAGAGAGAGAGCGAGAGAGAGAGAGCAAGTGAGCACAAGTAGGGGGAGCAGCAGGCAGAGGGAGAGGCAAGTGGAGGGAGAAGCAGGCTACCCACTGAGCAAGGAGCCTGACGTGGGACTCGATCCTAGGACCCTGGGATCATGACCTGAGCCGAAGGCAGTAGCTCAACCAACTGAGCCACCCAGGTCTTGCGACTCTCAGGGTTGTGAGATTGAGCCCCACCCAGCTCCCCACTCCCCTCTTACTCTCCCTCTTCCCCTCCTTCCTCTCCCTCTCCCCCTCTCCCCACTGTCTCTCTCTCTAAAAATAGATAAATGAACCTTAAAAAAAAAACCCAGCAGGTGATTTACTCTTTCCAGGAAGGGCCCGGTCCCTTGGGTAGGGGGGGGTCACCTGATTAGGCCAGGCCCACCCAGGACTATCTCCCTTTTGATCGACTTGGAGTCAATTTGTTATTCACATACTCAAGGGAGTACCACCTCATCATCTTCCTATGTTCTACTTACATTCAAGGGTAGGGGATTTTACCGGGCAAGTAGACTGTGGGAAGGAATCTTAAGGGGCATCTTAGGATTCAGCCTACTGTGTTGACTCTATCACCCACTTGGCAAGTTGCCCAACCTCTTTTGGTCTCGATTTTCTCCCTGGTAAAATCTGAGTAGCCATAGCATTTTCTGCCTCGTAGGATTCTTGTGAGAATTAAATGAGGTGTGACACAGGCAGGGGATTTAGCACAGCACTTGGAGCTTAGCAGACTTACAATAAGTGCGAGAACTGTGGCAGAGAAGAGCTGCTTTTCCTTCCCCACTTTTAACTTTACTCTTACCACCCCCTTAATGAAATGGCTTTGTAGGTAGAGCATGTGAGCATATGCTTAAGAGGTCGAGGGTTTCCGTTCCTTGATGATTTAAGTACAAAAAGGGATGTCCTAAGAATAAGAGTTATTGAATGTAAGTTTCTTTTATTATTCTTATTTCCTTCATTTCATTCTATTTTATTTTTTAAAGATTTATTTATTTGAGAGAGAGCAAGAGAGTGCTCATGCTCAGGGTGGGGGGAACAGAGGGAGAGAAACTCAAGTAGATTCTTTCTGAGCGTGGGCCCAGATGCAGAGCTCGATTCCATGATCCCACAACCCCATGGCCCCAAGACAATCACGACCTGAGCTGAAACCGAGAGTCGGATGCTCAACCCACTGAGCCACCCAGGTGCCCCAAGATTTTATTTTTTAAGTACTCTCTATACCCAACTCAACCCCGAGACCAAGAGTCACCCACTCTACTGGCTGAGCCAGCCAGCTGCCCCCTGACACAAATTTCTCAGCCAGCTCTTTTGGAAGGTCTAGGTGAAGGCCTCCTTCCAGATACCCTTCGGACTTGATTCTTTGATAGATAGATGCAGGTGCACTACTCATTTCATGCTCTCCCCCGCTCTGAGGTTTGAAGTATGTTTCCTAGTTAAAGGAAAAGTTTCAGATATTAGTCTGCTTAGGAAAAAAGGAGTGATCTAGATCAGGGATCGAGAGTTGAAATCGGTTTTGATAGCAAATACTTAACTTTGTATAGCAGGAAATAGCAGTTTATAGGCAGGACCCACACAGGGTTTCAAACCTTTAGTCTGAAGATACTCAGTGCTTTAGCCTCAGAACGGTCCTGAAATTTAATTTATTCGCAGGAACCACTGAAGCAGTGTGCTATCAGGGGGTTTGAGGATGGTTTCAGGGCCATTCTAGAAGAAAATGAGGCTGTGTTGCTTCTTCCCGTTGCCTGTAGAAATTGATTATACTTCAGAATACTTGCAAAAATAAATTCCCGCGTGACCAATAGCTGTTTAGAAGCCCCAGTTTGCAGGTTGGAGTGGACGGGACAGGGGAGGGGGCAAAGAACCCAAGGGCAGAGACCCAGGAAGGGTCATGTGTGCCATTGACAGATGCTGGGAATCACTTCCAGAGAGTTTGATTCTGCAGGATGGAGCTGATCTCGGATGTCCCTTTTCACAACAATGACTTACATGTTCCGTTCCATTCAGTAGTACCAACCCTGCGTGTTTTGTTTCCGGGTGAGAAGTTTGGAAGTTTGAGTATATGTTGTCCAGAACCAGCTAGCGGGAAGATAGCTTATGGGTGGAAGTGGGGAACCTTTAAAGTCTGCAGGATTCTGCTGCCCTCCACTCCCTTGCCTGCCTCACCCTGGGCTCACCTACCACACCTGGCCTGAGTTCCCTTTCCGTGACTCCCTAGCCGATCAGTGCCTCTAGCATTAGCTGCCCAGTGGGGAGCCATGTTGGGGGAGGAGTTATGAGTTGTTACGTTGTTGAGAAGATCTTAGTTCTTGTTCCTGTATCCACCCAGGGATGTCTCAAAAGAGGTATAAGGATTCCCTTCCTTTCATCTATACTTTAGGCTGCCTGCCTGCTCCCTAAAAATTTTACCTGTACAGCCTTTAAAAAATAAAGTTGATGGGGACGCCTGGGTGGCTCAGTGGGTTAAGCCTCTGCCTTCAGCTCAGGTTATGATTTCAGGGTCCTGGGATCGAGCCCCGCATCCAGCTCTCTGCTCAGCAGGGAGCCTGCTTCCCCTCTCTGTCAAATAAATAAATAAAAATTTTAATAAAAAAAATAAATAAATTTGATGAAAAGCTTTTGTGTACCAGAGGACACAAATTTGCTTTTGCAAACATATATCTGATAAAGAATTAATACTCCGAATGTATGATTTAAAAAGCCTCAGAGAACTTGAATAAACATTTCTCCAAAGAAGATGTGGCAAATGGCCAATAAGCATAGGAAAAGACACTCAGCCTCACTAAGCATTGGGTGAATGGAAATCAAAACCATAGCCAGTTACCACTTCACACCCATCAGGATGGCTGTTATTTAAAAACAACAAAACAAACGGGGCACCTGGGTGGCTCAGTCAGTTTGGCATCCATCTCTCCATTTTTGGCTCAGGTCGTGATCTCGGGGTCCTGGGATTGAGCCCTGTGTCGGGCTCCCTGGGCAGCATGGAGTCTGCTTGTCTCCCTCTCCCTCTGCCCCCCACCCCCGCCCCATTTGCTTGCTCTAAAATAAATAAATCTTTAAAAAATAATAAAAATTGGGGCACTTGGGTGGCTTAGTTGGTTAAGTGGCTGCCTTCGGCTTAGGTCATGATCCCAGGGTCCTAGGATCGAGTCCAGCATCTGGATCCTTGCTCAACAGGGAGCCTGCCTGCTTCTCCCTCTCCCTCTGCCTGATACTCTACCTGCTTGAGCTCTCTCTCTCTCTGTCAAGTAAATAAATAAAACCTTTAATGAAAAAAATGAAAACTAACACCTAAGAGATGTTAGAGAAGATGTGGAGAAATTAGAACCCTAGTGCCCCGCCGGTGGGAATGGAAAATGGTGTGGCCGTTGTGGAACACAGCTTGGCAAGTTCCTCAAAAACTTAAATTTAGAATTACCATATGATTTGGCAATTCCCCTTCTAGGTATATACCCAAAAGAAATGAAAGCAGGAACTCCTGCGGGTACTTGCACCCCCAGGTTCCCAGCAGCGTTCTCCACAATAGTCAAAAGACAGAAACAACCCAGATGTCCATCCGCAGAGACCCACAACCTGGTGTATATGTACAATGGAATATTATTCAGCCTTTGAAGGAATGCAGTTCGGACACATGCTACAACACGATGAGCCTTGGAAGCGTCATGCTAAGTGAAACAAGCCAGACGCAAGAGGACAAGTAGTGTTTGGCTCTGTGGATAAGGGGTATCCGGAACAGGCAAATTCAAAGAGAAAGAAGGCAGATTAGCTGTTACCAGCGATTGGGGGCTGGGGGGGGGAAGGAGGGGCTTGTACTTAATGCATGCAGAGTTTCTGTTTGGGATAATGAAAAAGACCCAGGGATGGACAGTGGTGATGTTTGCACAATAACGTGAATGTCCTCGATGCCACAGAAGTGTACACCTAAAGGCGGTTCAGATGGTCAATGTGGGATCATGTCTGTTTCACCCTAGTGGGGGAAAAAAACCCAACGCATAAAATTGATTATATACTTTTGGATTATAAACAGCAATACTTGTCTATGCTGGAAAAATGGGGGGAGAAACAGAAAAGAAAAAGTAAGGAAAAACAATGGCCCGCAATTCCACCACTCAGATTACCTACCTTTTTCATGTTTTCCTTTGACTGTATTTACTCTCTCCTTGTCAGCACAGATGCCAGTCACTTTCGGCCACTTCCTGTAAAGGCGGTTCAATAACACCTCCCGTTCTTCCCCAGCGAAATCTCCGGGCCTCAAGCAGTACACAAACAGAAAAGACATCTGAAAGGCCTCTCGGTAGAGGAAAGCATCCCTCCGCAGCAGCGCGGTGCCTCTCCGGCTGTGACCACATCATGGGAGCAGCTGCTGGCCAGGCCGCAGGGACCTCGGGTCAGCAGGTCTGGCTGCCGGCCACGGTTTTATGAAAAGCATACAGAAAGGCCTTCAAAGTCCTTGCTCTTTCCTCCTGCTCCGCAGTGAGCCCCAGAGCGGCGTCATGTTTAGACATCCTTTCAAGGCCTCCTTAGACAAGAAACGGTGAGGGTTCTAATCTCTTGCTCTCAGCCGGGTCTGGCCACTGACCGCCCCCAGGGCCTTGTAAAGGGAGCTCTGGCCTCAGGTCCCCCAGGGATTGGAAGATGCCGAGCTTTTTTTTTTTTTTTTAAAGATTTATTTATTTATTTGATAGATAGAGATCACAAGTAGGCAGAGAGGAACGCAGAGAGAGAGAGAGAGAGGAAGGGAAGCAGGCTCCCTGCCAAGCAGAGAGCCCGATGCGGGGCTCGATCCCAGGACCCTGGGATCATGACCTGAGCTGAAGGCAGAGGCTTTAACCCACTGAGCCACCCAGGCGCCCCGAAGATGCCGAGCTTTTGCCAGAGCCTTCCTCTGCCCGTTTGCTCGGTGACCACATTGTAGGCTTGGAAGTGGCTGCTCCCGGGTCATATTTACACGGTAGCAAAGGCCAGCCTTTGACCTGGCCTGAGGCTGCGGCTTCTACCATGCAAAACCAGCGTGTTCCAGAGTTCTAGGAAACTCACCCACCTAGACGCGGATTGAAGCCTCCGATGGTCACAGGAAAGAGGAAAAGGCCTGGTGGCTTAGCAAGGAGGAGAGGGTGGCTGAGACAGAAAGCTTTTAAGCATTTCACTGGGTGCCGCTTTGAATTCTGCCAAGAGATTGATTCGGTTTCCCGTGCAAAATTGGCATATTATTTAAACGCAAGATGAAAATGGCATTGGAGAGAACATAGACTTTAAGGGCAAGAATTCTTTCCCTGGGCCCATCCTCTGCCTATAGATTAAAGGAGAGAAGCAATAATCCTGTTTTGCCAGAATTATCTTCTTGGAAAGAATGTAAGCAGTGGTGGGGAAGTAATTACACTGATCCTTCCCCTTAAACACAGCAGAAGGCCACATGCAAACAGCGGTGGCCTTTGAAAAGTCACCAGCATTGGAGGCCACACTCCCTCACTGCTCAAAACACAAGGAACGGTTCTCAGAATGAGTTCATGAGTCATGACGATCCCCGGACTTTCCTCTGCGGTCCCACCTAACACGTAATTATTTTCATTGTGGATGTCTTTTTATCATTAGATGAGAGTCCGGATTTTGGCTGTAAGGGAAAACTATCGTTAAAACAAACAAACAAACAAACAAACACAAAAACACCTGACTTTGAATGGTTTATTGCATTTCATCAATTCTATAATGACATCCTTGTTGACAGCTGCCTTGTCTCCCCCGCACATGCCCTCCCCCCCACCCCATGATACAGGTCCTGTCACTTTAAATTTTCCCTCTCCAGGGTGCCTGGTTGGCTCAGTCGGTTAAGCATCTGACTCTTGTTTTCCGCTTAGGTCATGATCTCAGGGTTGTGAGATTGAGCCCCTTGTTGGGCGTGGAGCCTGCTTAAGGTTCTCTCTCTCTCCCTCTGCCCCCCCATCTCTAAATAAATAAATATAAATAAACAAATAAAGGGTTCCCTCAGTAAGGCTAGTGCTTCACATTGCCAATTGAAATCTCCAGAATTTTTAACACCTTGTGTGAGAAACTCGGATAAGGATTCACCTCTGACTTTTAGGGTAGTATGTTGTGCACAGAGCAGGTGCCCAGTAAATGGTTTATGGGTGGCTGTGTCTTGAAAATCAGTGGGATTTTTGGACCCTAATTCCCAATTCTCTATACTCTGGGCTTTCTCTTTTGTTATTGGGAAAACTGTAGCTATCAGAAATCAAGAGGAGTCGGGGCGCCTGGGTGGCTCAGTGGGTTAAGCCTCTGCCTTCGGCTCAGGTCATGATCCCAGGGTCCTGGGATCGAGTCCCACATCAGGCTCTCTGCTCAGCGGGGAGCCTGCTTCCTCCTCTCTCTCTCTGCCTGCCTCTCTGTCTACTGTGATCTCTCTCTGTCAAATAAATAAATAAAATCTTAAAAAAAAAAGAAATCAAGAGGAGTAGAATTCCAATTTGGAAGGAGAAAAATGTAGCAAAGAGGTAGAGGGGCATCAAAATAGTGACGGCGGCCATCTGTGGATGATGGGATTCCAAAGTGACTTTTATTTTCTGTTTTATATTTTTGGATGGAAAATTCTTCAGTGAACGAACATACGTTGCTTTATAATGACATAAACCAACAAGTCTTCTATAAAACGGAGGCAGCCTTTCTTGGGTTACATACTCCTTTGAGATTCTGGAAAACCCTTGGAGCCTTTTCCTAGAAAAAAGTATCTACACCGTTTTCCGTAGAATTTTAGAGTTTCCCCGTCCCATCCAGGGATCACGTAAGACCCCAGATTAGGAGCCCGTGTAGGAAAGGAGAACGTGGCACCCAAGTAGGCATTGTGTGCCAAGTAAATGTGATATTCCCACATCAGTGTGGGGACATCTGCTTCCGTCCTAGAGCCCTTGCATCGGGCCATGCAAATCAATCCAGACGCCGCTGTGTGACCAAGGGGATTTTCCCTTCCCGAAACCTCAAGTGTCCTACCTGTCCTTGTAGAGGTCACAGGGAACTCACAGAAAACCTTGAGGGTGGAGCTGAGTAGGATCTGTATCCTTATAAATGAACCCCCCGCCCCCCGAAGCTGCCCGTCAGGATTTTCTCCAGCAGCAGCAAAGAAAAAGAGGCAGGGCGTCTGATCCGGGGCTGGGGAGTGGCCCTGGACATGTTCTTCTGAATGATCAGGGGGTTAGTCAGGGGGCTGTTGGCCATGGGGGCCAGGCTGAATTGAAAATGAAACCAAGGCAGGAATGCGCCATCGTATTGAGAGGGTGGGCAAGGGTTATGCTAGCTTAGCTGAAGAATGTACTGGGGAAGAAGGTCGAGAGGATGTTTCCTGGGAAGGACCTAGTTTCGTCATTATGATGGTGGTTCTGCCACCCCCTGTAGGTGGAGGTCTGTGGAGACGAGGCTGGTCTAAGGCTAAAGGCTCCCTGGTAGCATCTGCACGGGCTAAGGGGCTAAGGGCTGGCAGTGCCGAATGGGGGGCACTTGGTTAAGA
Organism: Mellivora capensis; assembly: GCA_004024625.1. Lineage (NCBI taxonomy): Eukaryota > Metazoa > Chordata > Mammalia > Carnivora > Mustelidae > Mellivora > Mellivora capensis. Next base: position 460,057 of record PISX010000001.1, on the reverse strand, counting down.
GGGTGGGGGAGTGCTTCTTGCTAGTGCTTCTGGGCACGTGTGACAGGGCACGTGTGCACCTTGGATTCGTTTTGGGGCGGGGTGGGGAGAGAAGCCTGAAAATCCACCTGCCCGTGGGCACACTCAGCTCACAGAGTAATGAATCGGAGCTCGTGGGCGGGAGGGACGAAGAGAGAGGTCGGTTAGGACGAAGTTCAGCAGCAGGGACACCGTCACCAACACAAATGGCCTTTGACTTGAGTCATCATCGACTTCCAGGTTTAATTTTCGAATGCCTAACCGAAACGAGGTTCTCCCTCCCGACCCTGTGTTTCTTCGGGTGGGTGTGTCTGGCTTTGGGAAAGTGCCCTCCACGATGCTGTGAGTTGACCGAAAGAGAAAGTCCAGAGGGATGATTCACGGTGTTTAAGTGTTCGGGAGCGGGACTCCTTTGGACAGCAGCTGAGACGCGTGTGTATTTTAGTGAGTGCTTTGGCGGATTTCGGTCGTCATCTGCAACCCGTGCAAGAGGCAGAAAACCTTAAGGCAGAGGGTCTGAGAGATGGGGCCAGTGGATTTGTGGTTTGCTCCTTGAACCATTCAAGACAGCCATTAAGACAAAGGCTAAAGGGCGCCTGGGTGGCTCGGTTGGTTAAGCAACTGCCATCGGCTCAGGTCATAATCCTGGAGTCCCGGGATTGAGTCCGGCATCGGGCTCCCAGCTCCACGGGGAGTCTGCTTCTCCCTCTGACCTCTCCCCTCTCATGCTCTCGCTCTCACTCTCTCTCAAATAAATAAATAAAATCTTTTTTAAAAAAAGACAAAGACTAAACACAGAGCTTTAATTCTAGTGGGGAGGGAGACAGAAGGGGAAGGGGACAGGAACTGCCACTTAGTGCCTTGAGATGAGACTACTGGGGAAGGAAGTACAGGTGTTAGCCGTGGGTTTGAGGAGGTTGGAGGGCCTGGGTAGCTCCGGGTAGGAGGGAGTGGCCATCCGTGCCTAGAGAGATGGGCAGCTTCATGGAGTCAGGGGGTGGGGTTGGGAGGAAAACTCGAAGAGGGGGAAAGGTTAGCAGAGCTGGGGTAATAGGGCCCTATTGCCCTCGCCCAGCCTGGCTGGGGGCTGGGTGTGGAGGCCGGATCTCAGAAGCCTCACTGCTAAACAGTTTGACTGCTTGCTAAACAGCAGACTAGGTGAGCCGTTGTAGGCCTTTAGACAAAGAAATACTGCAATCCAACTTAAATTTCATCTGAAGTTGAACTGTTTTGGATCCGATTAGCCATTGCAAAGGTGTTGGAAACAAACTGAGTGCAGACTGGCAGCTGATTTTTTTTTCCCCCAAAATGAAATGTTCAGGCTGATTTCATCTCTTTCACGGGAGGAAGACATAAGTATTGCTCTCTTTTTAAAAGAGGGTCTCTTTGCATAAACAGAACCCTCAGTTTTATTTTTCTTCCGTAGTTTCGTACGCAACTCTAATGAGTAGTTTTCCATAATTCAGTGTATTGCTCCTGGAAAATGTAGACAATGGGGCACATTTTCAGCCTATGCTGTCATTTTATGGATTAATTTCCATTAGCGCTGACCTTCTGGCTTTCAGCGCGTAAATATGAGTAAAACATCTGTTCGTGTCATTCCCCTGCTTCAGAGCCTCTGTTGGCTCCCCTCACCTACACCAGGAAATAGTCCAACTCATTGCCTTCGTGCACGTGGTGCTTCAAAATGTGCCTTTCCAGCTCATCTCTGCCATCTCTCCCCATTCTGTTGGTCCCCCGACTCGCTGAACCCAGGCTTTTATTCCTCCGTGCCTTTACTTACCCCCTCTCCTTTGCCTGTAGCGCCTGTATTCGTCTTGTCAGCCATGGGCATTTTTATTCAGGACTGGAGGCTGAGCACCCACGCCGCCTCCTCTCTGAGCTCCCCTCCTCAGTGGAATTCATCTCTCCCTTAGGTGGATCCCCACAGCACCTTGTGGCACCCATCCTAGCCTTTACCTCATCATATTTTAGGGGTCTCTCTTGCCCCCAAGCCCATGAGTTCCTGAAGGACAGGGCCGCCATCTTGCCGGTCTCTGTTTTCTGATTTGTAGCCCGCTGTGTCTCTTGTATTTCTGTTTAGAAGAGTTCCAGAAGAGAGACACCTGGGTGGCTCAGTCGGTTGGGTGTCTGCCTTCGGCTCAGGTCGTGATCTCGGGGTCCTGGGGTCGAGTCCCTCGTCAGGCTCTCTGCTCAGCAGGGAGCCTGCTTCTCCCTCTGCCACTCACCATGCTTGTGCTCCGTCTCTCTGACAAATAAATACAATCTTAAAAAAAAAAAAAGAGTTCTAGAAGAGCCCTCAGGAAAGGATGGGGCAGGAAGCCTCACTTTTGTAACAGGCCAGTCAGTGGAATCTACCCATTCTAGCGAGGAGCTGCTTGGTGCTTATGTTCTGGGAGCTCATCTCTTGGTAAATACTGAGGGGATTTTTTTAGGTATAAAGAAGTGAAACCGGATATGTTATTTTTCCTCGTTTAGCTTTCTTTTTATTTTTTTTTTTAAAGTAGGCTCCACGCCCCACATGGGGCTCGAACTCACACCCCTGAGATCAAGAGCCTCTTGTTCTACTGACTGAGCCAGCCAGGCGCCCCTCTCTTTTAGCTTTCTTAATGACTTGGTTGAGATATAATTCACATACCATACAACTCACCATTAGAGTGTGTATTTCAGGATAGGGGGTCAGGCAAAAATGGGTGAAGGGGAGTGGGAGATAACAAGCTTCCAGTTATGGGAGTCACAGGACTAAACGGCACAATATAGGGAATGTAGTCAAAGATATTGTCGTAGCGTTGTATGGTGACAGATGGGAGCTATGCCTGTAGTGAGCAGAATATAATGTATAAACTTTGTCAAATCACTATGTTATACACCTGAAACTAACATAACATTGTGTGTCAACTACTCAAAAAAAGGACAAAAAAGGAAAAGAACTATCAATAAATTTTTTAAAAATGTAAACACCCCACAATGGGTGAATAATTACACGAGCGATGCAGTGACTACCCAGGACTGAATATTTTGCGGTTATGAAAATTATATTTTTCAGTAATTTTAAGAAATGTGTAAAATGCCCAGGCAATGATGTTACGTGAAAATGTGGGACACAAATTTTACATGAAATAACTCTCCCATGCATATGACGGCGTACAACTATTTATAATACGCATAGGAAAAAACACCTACAAAATTACAAAAGATAGCAGCAGTGGCAAAAAAAGTGTATGTTTCCAAGGCCATTGGATTATTCACAGATATGTGCAACCGTTATCACAATCAGTTCTAGAATTTTTTTTTTTATCCCCTCAAGGTCATTTACTTAAGACCTTCAGAAAACCTTTTCTAGGGGTCAACCCCTGTGATTCTTACTGTAAATGATATCTCTGGGGACAGAGCGATTGTCATAGGGAGGGAATTGGTTTAAAGGAAGAAGCAAAGTTTATGGATAGGGCAGGCAGGTGTTTGTTTGTTTTAGAGGAAGATGTGTAAGAAAGCTTGAAAAGCCAAGGGATGTTTACCCAAGGGATGCTGGTGTTGGCCTAACACCCTTTCCCAGGAGTTGAGAGAGCCCAAGGGTTGGGACCTGTACTGATTACACTCGGCTAAAGCAACATGGGAGTGACTGTAGACCGCACACTGCGGACAGTGTGCCTGATAGGGCTTTGGGAATCATCTGTAGACTCCTTCCTCACCTCACCAAAAGATAGACCATAGCTAAGGAAGGTGCCCCTGTTTTATCCAAGCAGGTAGATAGAATAAACATGAATCGGCTTGCCATATACTGGAATATTACGCCAAGCAATGAGGTGTCTCCTGACTTTTTAAAGATGTAAACCTTCAGAAAAATCAAAGGAGCTATCATTTCGTTTACTTAAAATAGCTTTTAGAATATATTCTCTCATGAAGTGGTATAGATGGAAAATACTGGTAGGTTCAAGAAGGCAGAGAGAATTTCAGTTAGCAGATAGATCCAATAGGACCGATTATGAAAAATGAAAATATTTGGAGGAAGATGCACTTTTGCCCCTTTTCAAGGTTGATTTTCAGAGTGGGGGTCTCCCGGTTTTCCTTACTTCATTGTCAGGAACAAACTAATGGGCTGGGTAGACTAATGGCCGGGTCCAGAGTCAAAAGTGTCATGTGGCTGCTTTATAGATTCCAGAGATTTTGTAATGAAATAGGCTTGCATTGCTGTGTTAAATGATACAAGAGAGCGAGCACACACATGGAGCAGGGGGAGGGGCAGAGGGAGAGAACGTCTCAAGCAGACTCCCTACTAAGTGTGGAGCCCCCAATGGGGCTCGATCTCAGGACCCTGAGATCATGACCTGAGTGGAAACCAGGAGTCCGACACTTAACTGACTTTGCCACCCAGGTGCCCCTGTATATATTATTTTTAAGTTTGTGTATTTTTATTGAATATTATATTATTTGATGGGCACAGAATGAGTATAGTCTAATTTCTCCTTGCATTAATGATTTTTCTGCAATAATTTGGTATCTATGTGGACTCATTAAACTCTTTCATTTGTTGGAAAGCCACTATGTACAATGAAGGCACATTTTTTTTTCTTTGTGTCAACAATAGTTTGCTAAAGAACAGAAATAAAATATTCTTCTGGTTTTAAAAAGGTACTTTGCCATTCTGTCAATTTATTCAAGCCTTTCTCTTCATTTTTACCCTTTTTTGTCTTCTCTTTGAGTCATTTACATGCTTATTAGCACAAAGAGAACACAAAAAGTCAGGAGTGATTGAATGCAAATCAATTTTCCCAACTGTCAGCCAGCCAGTTGAGTCAAGTTATAATTATGGGATAAGATAAAATGAAGGTACGGAGAGGGGGATGGAGTGCAATAAAACTCTGTTTATTCATTTGCAGATAATCTAGATGATTTGCATAATAGCTGAGTTGGCTGTAATGAAAAACACTTGTTAACGAAGTGAGCTAATCATAGTATATATACAGACCTGTTTATTTTGTCATTGAAAAAATATATAAATTCTTCGTAGGTTTTAAAAAAATAGTTCCTGAGTTTACATGAATAGCTAAATAGACTTGGAAAAGGGAAGGACGTTGACATTTAAAAAGGTTTCCTCCCTGGGGCGCCTGGCTGGCTCAGTGGGTAGAGCACGTGGTACCTGATCTCCGGTTGTAAGTTCGAGCCCTGTGTTGGATGTCGAGCTTACTTAAACATCAAGTCTTTAAAAAAGTACAAAAAAATTAAAAGGTTTCCTCCCTAGACACAAACTCTAAAGAGGAGAGAAAGTGAGTTTTATTTTTCCTCAGTGTTTTCTGTGTTGGATTTAAATACCTTTAAAATCTCACTTACTAGCAAGTTGTTCCTAAATTTAAAGCTGAAATCCGAAAATTCATCCTGAAAGTGGTAGCTTTCCTCGTGTGCTGCCATTTTGGCTTGGAAGGCATACACGTCAGATCAGTCTCTCTGTATTATTCAGCTGGTTATCCCTCGCGTGAACCACAGAAACTTCTGGCTTTGTAGTTCTCACGGCTCCCTCCTAGGTTCTGTGGAGGATACTCAGATGAATTAGATATGGTCCCTTGACAGTGTCTTACTGTTGTTCTTGGTTGGTTGTTTTTTTTTTTTTTTTTTGTAATTTGATTCTTATTCACTTGAAGTTGAACCTGCCAACTCCTTTCCCCAAAGTAAAAGACCTGAGGTACTAATTCCTCCTCCGAAATTGGAAGCAACAGCTCAGAAATGCAAAACTCCTTATCCAGTTACATTGCCAGCTCTCCAAGCCAGTCATGCTCAGCATCATCCGGGCAATGAGAAGGCAAGATCTCACTTTGGTAAAAGTGATAGCATAGTTTGAGTAAGCTTTAGCAAATCCTAAAATGCAAAGTCCGTCCAAGGAAGGGAAATGTGGTGGGGGAATGTCTTGTGTTTGTTAAGTTCAGTGCACATCGGTTTATGTGTGTCATGGTTAAGACTGGTTCTGGGGGTGCCTGGGTGGCTCAGTCGGTTAAGCGTCTGCCTCTGACTCAGGTTGTGATCCCAGGGTTCTGGGATGGAGCCCCACATGGGCTCCCTGCAAAGCAGGGAACCTGCTTCTCCCTCTTCCTCTCCCTCTCCCCCTGTGTGTGCTCTCTCTCTCTCTCTCTGTCAAATAGGTAAATAAATAAAGTCTTAAAAAAAAAAGACTGGTTCTGGGCTCCATTGGATAATAAATTTGAATCCTATTTCACTACTGTGTGACATGGGACCTACCTGAGCCCTAATTCCCTCATCTGCAAAATGGGCATCATAAAAGACCCTCCCCTTGACAGGGTTTTGGAAAGAATCCAGTGAGATAACAAGATATAAAAGGTTGAACTTGGTATATGGTTGTGCTCAGTGTAAGTGGTAGAGAAAGTATAAGGCACAGTTCCCCTTCTAGGAGTTTATGATCTCGCTGAGGAGAAACCTATGCAAAGCACCCACAAAGCAGTTCCGTGGTATCTGTGAGTAAATGCCACCACTGGTAGGTAAAGACGATCAGGGCTGTAGGCAAGAGATGTTGGAGGTTGGAATCCCATGAGCCAAGGTGTGGATTAGGAATAAGCGTGATGCGATGGGCTCATGAAAAGTAGCATTTTCCCCTTAGTTGTTGGCTTTAAGAAAGGTTGGTGTCTTGAAGGCAATTTGTATGTGGGTTTTTTGCACCAAGATTGGCCCTGAAAAACAATCTTTATGAAAATATGTTCGTGTCTGTTTTGCCAAGTTGGGTTGTGCTAACTGGAAAGATGGCCATCCCTCCCCCAGCATAGTTGTCAGATTCTATTAATTCAAAGCTTCTTTGGTACTTGGGAGTTCCTTTGGGGAAAGAGGGGAAGAAAAGAACTTGTGAAAGGTAATCAAGGGATTTAGAGAAGACAAGGTCATAAAAAAGTCAAATACTCTTTATTCGAGCCTTATGAACATTTTTCTTACAGATAGGGTTCCTTTGTTCTGTGCCTTGTGGGGCCCTCTCAAAATCCCTAGTCTGCTGTGGTGGCTCACCTGTCACTTCTCTTCATCCTCGTATGGCCACTGTTGACAGTCACCTACTCTCTGCTGTTCCAGAGTTTTATCAACAAAAGCAGAAGACAAGATGAAATGGTCAGAGACCGCATATACCCACACAGGGAGATTTTTCTGTTTGACACGAATGTGAATGTAAAGGCTTATGCCCGTGAGTGTGCAAAAACACTTGCGCGGTCCCTTTGTTGGAATATGTTGCTGTCAGGGATATGTGAGGGAGGCACAGAAGCCAGGGTGGGGTTGAAGTCACAATAGCATCTGGGATCAGCTTGAATGTCTTGGGTTTTACCTCCTTCCTCCATTAAACCGTGAACTTGTCAAAGGCAGGGGCTGGTTCTCTTTCATTTCTGCATCACCAGGTGCTGGCACGGGGCCTGGACCTCAGCAGGGACTGGAGAAGTGTGCCACAGAGCACACACTCACTCGGTTTCCTGCGTTGCCGGAAGTGGCTCGCCCCTGGTGGCCATTTTGAGTGTCAAGTGGGATTGTAAGATAACTGCCGAGCAAGCCCTCCGTGTCTGTAACCCAAGGGGAGCCGGAGATCTGGGAGAGGGGTTCTGGACCTGGGAGGGATGCTGGGAAGGCGAGATTCCTTGAGTAACCCCCCTCTCTTTGAGGATGTTACTTCTTTCCGAAGATTGTTGTTATTTTCAAAAAGAATATGGTCCAATGCCATTGCAGCAGTAGTCCAAACACAATGCTGTGGAAATGGGCTTCTGACTTTTGGGCTGTCATTCTGTTTCCTAAACCACTTGTTGCCATGCTCCCTCTTGCACTGAAACTTACCTCGGAGAGGGGGGCGGTCATGGTGGTAGAGGTTTTTGAATGAGCGCTGGGCTCCACGGTGAAGCTTGCCCCCGGCTTTCTGGTCTCCCTCCCAGTGTGCTATAGGAGGGATTCTGTGAAGCCAGTGTTCACTTTTAGACTTGCAGAAGAGACATTCTTAGAATTCTTCAGGAGAACTAGTTTCTAAAGTAAAAGATTTACCAATAAACTAATGACCTTTGATGTCATATCTAAGCAGAAAGCACCCAGGCTGATTCCTCATCGTTGCAGAGAAATATCATGGGATCGTTATTGCTTTTTAAATACAGTTGAAATTACGTGGTTAAGTTTCTAATGATAATATAAATAGGCTTGCTAGTAATGTGAGCTTTTGAATGCACAAGTGGTTGTATTTACAGAGAGGACAGACTGGTGGTTGCCAGAGGGGAGGTAGGGAGAGGTGGGTGAAATAGTAAAGGGGATTAAGAGTACATACTCCCAGTTATGGAATAAATAAGTCTTGGCGATCAAAGGTACAGAATAGGGAATATCATCCATAATATTGTAGTAACATTATGAGGTGACAGATGGTGACTACTCTGTGTCATGTATAGCATTGTTGAATCACTATGTTGTACACCTGAAACTAATAGAACATTGTATGTTAATTACACTTCAGTTACAAAAAAAAAATATACCAGTGATTGGGTGGTTGAATATATACATGTGCATACATATTTACATATTTTAGAATAACAAGTGTGGTTTTAAAAAAAATTTTTATTATTATTATTATTTTTATTATTTTTTTTTTCTTTTCAGCGTAACAGAATTCATAGTTTTACACCACACCCAGTGCTCCATGCAATGCGTGCCCTCCATAATACCCACCACCAGGCTCCCCCAACCTCCCACCCACCGCCCCTTCAAAACCCTCAGGTTATTTTTCAGAGTCCATAGTCTTTCATGGTTCATCTCCCCCCCAATTTCCCTTAACACCTTTCTCCTCTCCATCTCCCCATGTCCTCCGTGTTATTTGTTATGCTCCGCAAATAAGTGAAACCATATGATAATTGACTCTCTCTGCTTGACTTATTTCACTCAGCATAATCTCTTCCAGTCCCATCCATGTTGCTACAAGAGTCGGGTATTCATCCTTTCTGATGGAGGCATAATACTCCATAGTGTAAATGGACCACATCTTCTTTATCCATTCATCCGTTGAAGGGCATCTTGGTTCTTTCCACAGTTTGGCGACTGTGGCCATTGCTGCTATAATTTTTTCAAATTTACAGAGATCACAAGTAGGCAGAGAGGCAGGCAGAGAGAGGGGGAAGCAGGCTCTTGGCTGAGCAGAGAGCCTGATGTGGGGCTCGATCCCAAGACCTTGAGATCATGACCCGAGCTGAAGGCAGAGGCCTTAATCCACTGAGCCACCTAGGCGCCCCTCCAAGCGTGGTTTTATAAAAATATATATACAGCTAAGATGATGAAAAATCAGTCCTCTTGGATAGCAGATGTGGAGAAAACACCACAAAATCATAAAATCTAAATATTCGATGCTGTCAGTGATTCCCAGTTAGGATCCGTTGTTTCTTCTCTTTGGACCAAGAAGTAGACCATAACTGGATCTGTACTGATGAATTTCCTTTTTCAGTCTGTCCTTTCTCTCTCTGTTAGAAATCAAAACGTCATCTCTTTTTCCCCTTCATTTCTTCACTCTTCATTTCTTTACAGTTGTAGGGTTTACAAGTCTATTTAGATTTGGTCCTAAGTAAGCCTGGAAGAGTGTCCTGTGTCCCACACCATAGTACAAAGATTGATATTTTAAATTTTATTTTCTTGGTGGGCCACCAATAAATTGTGGCTCAATTGGTGGAGAATGTGACTCGATCTCGGGGTCGTGAGTTTGAGCCCCACTTTGGGGGTAGAATTTCCTTAAAAAAAAAAAAACAGAAAAAATATTAGAGATTGGAAAATTACCGATTAGGGTGCCTGGGTGGCTCAGTTGGTTAAGCCAGTCCCAGAGTCCCAGAGTCCTGGAATTGAGCCCTGTATCGCGCTCCCTGCTCAGCAGGGAGTCTGCTTCTCCCTCTGCCCCTCACCCTCCTCCTGTTCTCTTTCTCTCTCAAATAAATAAATAAAATATTTAAAAAAAGGTTTAGAAAAATAGTGATTTATTTTCCTTTATGGGGAAGTGATATATAGCTTACTGTTTCAATAAATGCATTTCAATGAAGAAGCGATTTGATTGGAAGAAAAATACGAAGCATATGAGTGCAGAACGTACGGCAAAATCTTGAGGATTGTATGTGAATAAGCTGAGTCTGGAAAACACTGCTAAAAAGAGAATCAGGTGTTGGATTACCTGGATTCAAATCCCGGTTCTCCTACTAGATGGTGGACAGCTGAACTTCATCAGGCCTCTGAGCCTGTTTCTTCATTAGAAAGTTGAAATGATGGCATTTTCCTTGTCTACTTGGCAGGTTATAGTAAGACACAAGGTAGCATGTGTATTGAAAGTGTTTCCCGCGGCGCCTGGGTGGCTCAGTGGGTTAAAGCTTCTGCCTTCGGCTCAGGTCATGATCCAGGGGTCCTGGGATCGAGCCCCGCATTGGGCTCTCTGCTCAGCAGGGAGCCTGCTTCCTCCTCTCTCTCTGCCTGCCTCTCTGCCTGCTTGTGATCTCTGTCTGTCAAATAAATAAATAAAATCTTTAGAAGAAAAAAAAAAGAAATGTTTCCCGAAGGCTGCAAAGTGATCTTCAAGTGAAACGGTAAGACAAAAAAATTAATAAGTCACTAGCAAGTTACTTCAAGAGAGCCTCCGAATCCATGAGCAAGAACATTCTAAGACAGACCATTTGGGGGCTTTTTTTTTTTTCTTTATGGTAAAAACTGAGTAGGTTCCAAATTTAGGTTGACGGTTTTCCTGTCACTACTTATGAGGAGAAGGCAGAAACATATGCTTGCTTTTCTCCAGATTGTAGAAAAGCTTTTGCCTTTTACTGAATGCTGCTACAGAGCCACAGAGAGGTAACCCAGTGGGACCTTCCTATTATTTGAATGTTTATGAAGTACCATTTGTTATCACAGAGTTCTTTTTTTTAAGATATCATTTATTTATTTGACAGACAAAGATCATAAATAGGCAGAGAGGAAAAAGTACCTTTTTTGGCCAGTCAGGACACAAAGTGGCAGGAAGGAAAAAATTGCGAACCTGGGAGAGAGACCCTTTTTGTGTGTGAGGAAAGCCTTATTAAGGGAAACCCTGTGAGTCTCGTAGTCCAGTGGTAAAGTTGAATAGCAAAGTTAGACAAGAGACATTTTCTGGACCACAGGGCAGAGGCACCGTGAAATCGTGATGATTCCAAGTGTCAAAGGTTTTCCTTGTCTCTGATGCCAAGAGAGTTACCAATGAATTCTACTGGAAGAGAAACTTAGGGTGTGGTTTTCGGGTTGCTGACTCCCAATATAGCCTCTTTCCTCTACTTCCAGTTTGAATTGTGCTTTTAAGGCCTGTGAGGACTGGGATTGGAGGCGGCTGGGTTGGGGGAGGGTTAGTCCTTCCTCTTTTTCTTCTGAAGCAGATGAAGCCTGACTTAACAGGCCTAGATCTGCCATTAGCGTAAGTTTTGTGGGACTCAGAACAGCCACCCCAACTTTTTCTACAGTCGAGCTACCCCAGACAAAGGAAGAGTGAAGACCCAGAACTCTTAGTTTATTATTTTTTTTTCAAGATTTTTATTTATGTATTCGAGAGAGAGAGCGAGCGAGCGCTCACACAAGGATGGGGAGTGGCAGGCGGAGGGAGAGGGGGAAGCGGACAGTGTGGGGCTCGATCCCAGGACTCTGGGATCATGACCTGAGCCAAAGGCGGAGGCTTAACCGACTGAGCCACCCAGGCGCCTGCAGAATGCTTAGTTTAGTCAGTCTTCTTGTTTTTATTTTTTTTTTTTTTAAGATTTTTATTTATTTATTTATTTGACAGAGATCACAAGTAGGCAGAGAGGCAGGCAGAGGGAGAGGAGGAAGCAGGCTCCCTGCTGAGCAGAGAGCCCGATGCGGGGCTCGATTCCAGGACCCCTGGATCATGACCTGAGCTGAAGGCAGAGGCTTTAACCTACTGAGCCACCCAGGCGCCCCAGTCTTCTTGTTTTTAGATTTTATTTATTTATTTGACACACACAGAGGGAGAGAGAGAGAGATCACAAATAGGCAGAGAGACAGTCAAAGAGAGAGGGGAAAGCAGACTTCCTGCCGAGCAGAGAGCCAGATGCAGGCCTCGATCCCAGGACTCTGGGATCATGACCTGAGCCGAAGGCGGAGGCTTAATCCACTGAGCCACCCAGGCACCATTAGTTTATATATATATATATATGAAAAAATATATATAATAAATAATATTATATATCATATGTAATATATATAATATATATTATATGTAATAAATAACATATATATAATGTTATACATATATAATATATATAATATAAAATATATATTATAAATGAAAAGTGAAACCTTGTTTTCTAGAACATGAATACAGGCCTTTCAAAACATAGGGAGAGCTGAGGGTTTGTTTTTTGGAAGGCTTATATTTTTAAACAAGTGATTCATTTGGACATGGGCTTTTTCCAGCTTAATTCGACAACCACATTAGGAAGCTGAAGGCAGATGTTTTTTTTTCTTTTTCAAAGTTACTTGGAGCAGGTATTTGTGAAATTATTGTAGAGAGAGATTAACAGATGCTAACTCAACAGGTTAAACATTGAAATTTGAGGGCTGTTTTTGCAGTCTGTATTGAGAGGATAGTTGGCACCAAAAGCAAGACTTGGAAATTGTTTTCAGTGCTTAAGGCTTGCCTTCTTAGATGGGCTTTACTCATTTCTCTGATCAGAGACTTAGAATGTTAGACAGGAAGAGGCAGCCAGTTTCCTTGCACTTGGGTCCATGAATACATGGTAGATGTAGGACAAGGGGCTTGAATTTTACTATCAGGAAACCTCTGAGTTCCCCGAATAGGAATTGTTTCTTCTGTATCAACTCATTTTGTATTCACAGACATGATAGGGGATGATCAGCCAGATTTGATCTTGTGGGTCTACAAATTCAAATTTAAGACTTGAAGTATATCTTCCTTAGGATCTTCCCCCTCTCCCCCAGGTTTATTGAGGTATAGTTGAAAAAGAAAGTTGTACATATTTAAAGTGTACACTGTGATAATTTAATGTATGTATACACCGTGAAATGACTACCACAGTCAAGTTAATGAACACCTTTATCACTGTGCATCCTTTATTTTTTTGATGAGGATGCTTAAGCGCTATTGTCTTAGTAAATTTCAAGTACACTATACGGGATCAGTAACTGTAGTCATCATGCTCTGCATTAGCTCTCCGGAACTTACTCATCTGGTAACAGAAGTTTGTACCTTTTGACCAGTCGCTCCCCATTTCCCTCATCTCCCAGCCCCAGCAAGCGCCGCTCTACTTTTTTTAGATTTCATATATAAATGATACCATATGGTATTTGTGTGTGTGTGTGTGTGTGTGTGTGTGTGTGTGTGTGCGCGCGCAGAGTACATGAAAATCCAGGTACTCATCACTTATCTTCAGCTTCAACGATTATCAAGTCTTTGTCCTCCTTTCTGGCTCTACCCCAATGGGAGGTTTTTAAAAATTTTTTAAATTAAAAAAATTTTTTAAAAAGATTTTATTTATTTATTTGACAGAGATCACAAGTAGGCAGAGAGGCAGGCAGAGGGAGAGGAGGAAGCAGGCTCCCTGCTGAGCAGAGAGCCCGATGCGGGACTCGATCCCAGGACCCTGAGATCATGACCTGAGCCAAAGGCAGATGCTTAACCCACTGAGCCACCCAGGCGCCCCTTAAATTTTTAAATTATTTGAAATTGAAGTACAGTTGACACACAACATATTAGTTTGAGGTGCACAACATAGTGTTTTGACATTTATACACATTATGAAGTGCTCATCGTGGTAAGTGTAGTTACCATCTGTTATAAACAAACTTATTATAGTAGCATTGACTCTATTGCCTGTGCTGTAATTGACTTATTTTATATTTTATAATACGTATAAAATATATATTATATATACTATATTTTGACTTATTTTATAACTGGAAGTTTGTACCTCTTAATCCCCTTCATCTGCTTTTACCCATCCCCCTATCTTCCTCCCCTCTGGCCACCACCAGTTTGTTCTCCATATTTAGGAATTTGTTTTTGTTTTATTTTTTAGATTGCACGTAGAAGTGAAATCATATGGTATTTGTCTTTTTCTGACTTATTTCACTCAGCATCATACACTCTAGACACATACGTGTTGTGGCAAGTGGCAAGATTTCATTCTTTAATGGCTGAGTAGTATTCCTCTGGGTGTGTGTGTGTTTACGTGTGTGAGAGAACGAGAGAGAGAGAGAGAGAGAGAGATCTTTATCCATGATACCCTGAGGTTTTTGTCTTTCTCTGTCTGGCTTATTTGACTCATAATGCCCTTCAGATCCATCCATGTTGTTGCAAATGGCAGGATGTTCTTTCTAATGGCTGAATAATATTTCTTTTTTTTTTTTTTTACAGATTTTATTTATTTGACAGACAGAGATCACAAATAGGCAGAGAGGCAGGCAGAGAGAGGAAGGGAAGCAGGCTCCCCGCTGAGCAGAGAGCCCGATGCGGGGCTCCATCCCAGGACCCTGGGACCATGACCTGAGCCGAAGGCAGAGGCTTTAACCCACTGAGCCACTCAGGTCCCCCAATATTTCAATATATGTATATACCACATTTTCTTTATCCATTCATCTGTTGAAAGACCCTTAAGTTTTTTCTCTATTTTGGCTCTTGTGAATAATATTGCTAGAAACATGGGAATGCAGATACTTCTTTGAGATGCTGATTTTGTTTTCTTCAAGTATATACCCAGAAGTGGGATTGCTAGATCCTATGGCAGTTCCATTTTTAATTTCACGAGGAACTTCCTTACTTTTTTTTAGGGTCTTTTAGATTTGTTAAATACTGATGTTTATTGGTCAGAGTGGTTAAATCTAAGTAATCTTAGAGAGAAAACTCTGAAATGCTCTTTGGATATGGCACTGGGATATAGCAGTGACGTAATTGTGAACCATGTATAAAAACTTCTCATTTATGGCAGAATTATGTCCAATATCTGAATTATGGAAGCAGTCCAAGGTCCATTGACAGATGAATGGATAAAGAAGATGGGGATGAATGTACACATGGAATATTACTTGGCCATCAGAAAGAATGAAATCTTGCCATTTGCAATGATATGGATGGACCTAGAGTGTATTATGCTAAGTGAAATAAGTCAGTCAAATACCATATGATTTCACTCACATGCGGAATTTAAGAAACAAATCAATCGAGCCAAAGGGGGAAAAAAGAGAGACACATAGGCCAAGACTCAGACCCTTAACTCTAGGGAACACAAGGAGGGGAGAAGGGTGGGGGGATGGGGAAAATAGGGAACGGGGACTAAGGAGGGCATCACTTGTGCTGAGTACCAGGTGTTGTATGGGTGTTGTACACCTGTACTGATATTACACTGTGTGTTGCCTAACTGGAATTTAAATAAAAACTTTGAAAAACCCTGTTTTCAAAGAACTGTGTGGATATGCCATAGTAGAGACTGCTCAAGTACTTGTACGCAAATACAATTCTGATTCCATTATGATACTAAGTTTCAGTGTATGTTGTATTCAGGTTTACTTTCTGTTGTTTTGTAATACAAACTTTAAATAATTTTAATTTGATTTAGTAAAACACTGTTATCAGGAAGCATTAATATACACCCACCTTGGTTTGGAATAGTGTATTGGGACGTAGCTCCGAAGACTCTAAATATCTCAGGGTTTATCCAACAATTAACAGTGGGATGCCCACCGTGTGCCAAGTGCCACTGCTGGGGCTGGAGTTAGAACCGCGACCAAAGAGAGGGAAATCTCCGCCGGCAGATAAGCAGAGTGGTAAAGTAGGTGTTAAATCACATGGTGCTAAGTTCAGTGAAAGAAAAAAATGATACGAAGGTATCCTCTTCTAAGTTCAATGTCTTGCATATTCCTATCTTTGTGTATCTCTGAGGGGGAGGAGAGGCTGCGTGAGGTAGAAAGAACAGAGCCTTTGTAGTCACAGACCTTGGTTTGAATTGTAGCTCGGAAGGCAGACAAGGTACGTAGTGTTGAGTGCAGAGTTTCCTCATCTGTCCAATGGTGACAAAGATTAAGCCTGTTTCTATT
Source organism: Mellivora capensis (assembly GCA_004024625.1). Lineage (NCBI taxonomy): Eukaryota > Metazoa > Chordata > Mammalia > Carnivora > Mustelidae > Mellivora > Mellivora capensis. The sequence goes on along the minus strand of PISX010000001.1, from coordinate 443,980 downwards.
TTTTTATTCATTCTTTCACTCATGCTCACTCTATGGACTGAGCCAGCCAGGTGCCCCAGATCAAGCCTATTTCCTAGGGTGGTTATGAGGCTTACATGAGAAAATACGGAGAAAGTGCTTGGCACAGTGTCTGGCACACTTGTCGAAAGGGCTTGGTAAATGCTCACTCTTGTTACTCTTATTAGTAAATCATAGCCTGGATTTCTCCCGACACCGACCCTGCTCCTTGTAACCTTAGCCACAGGCTGGGGCCCTCCTCTCAGTGGCCAGGTCCCCCGGAAGTCTGGCAGGGATCCCCTGACTTTGTCACCTAGGACCCCACCCTTTCACACCTGCCCAGAAGCTCGAGCACCTCCAACAGCCACTCTCAGCCAGGCCCGGCCTGCACCAGGCCCACAAATATCCATACTTTGTCCTCTTCGGTTACCCAGTGAACAGAGCCAGTTCTCTAAAATTCAACCAACAGGCTTCCACACAGAGCACTCTTTGTTTTACCTTACATTTTTGGAGGGCACATGGTAAAGCAGGGTACAGGGCTATCTCTCCAGACCCCCTGGGCTTTAGCGGCGAGATCTGCGTGTGTGTCCATATGGGTTTGGGGTCTCTGCTTTTTGTTTATGAAGGATGTTTCTCGTGAAAGCGTCCGAAGTGCTCACTGCCGTCAGTAGTCCCTTCTGTCTTTCACACATGGACAGGAATTTATGCCTCATGAGTCTGACCATATTAACTTTGTTTTTGTCTCTCATTAAGGAAAAGACCAAAATTGTTGAGCCCTTGGACTATGAGAATGTTATCACCCAAAGGAAAACCCAGATTTACAGCGACCCCCTCAGAGACCTGCTTATGTTTCCAATGGAGGATATCTCTGTGAGTTCACAAACACTGCTTTCAAGGAACACGCTCGTGCTTTTCAGGCTGGTTCTTAACGGCAAGAATGTTCCTTGTCTTCTAGATCTCGGTGATAAGTCGTCAGCGCAGAACAGTGCAGTCCACTGTACCCGAAGATGCTGAGAAAAGGGCCCAAAGTTTGTTTGTCAAAGAGGTAAGACCCTCAGAGGCCACAGAGGGACATTATTACAGTAAAAAAAATGTTCTTCCTTTAGCATAAACGGGAAATAAAATGACTAACTTAGCCGACCTCCGTGACAAGTCTAGATGGTGGGGCAAAGAGGAGAGAGCTTAACCGCTGTGCCAAACGGCATGGGTTCTTAGTTTCTCTCTTTTGGATTTGAATCGTCTCTGAATTTGGAGCCAGAGTGTTCCAAAGTATGTATGCATTGGGATTTTTTGCTCCCACTTGGTTTAGGGAGACCATGTTAATCCCCAAAGGATGATCCCAGTACAAGTATTTTCCGAATGATTTTTACAAAGTCTGTCACCTTCCTTTACCAGACTTTTACAAACTGGATAGATGTATGCTTGCTTGATGTTTCCAATTAAAAATTCCTATTTTCTTTCAGTGTATTAAAACCTATAGCACAGATTGGCATGTGGTGAACTACAAGTATGAAGACTTCTCTGGAGACTTTCGAATGTTGCCATGGTAAGTGTAGAATTCAGGGGAAGCCTTTGAGAGGAGAGTTACTCAACATTTTACCTTTTTCTAACCACTTATGAAGCTTCTCAGAGATAATTTATAATAAAGCAAGGCCTTAAAGTGACCAGCTTGTTTGGTAAATGTATTTTGGCCAATTGAATATGTTTTCACTTTACGCATTGAAATTCTTTTCAAAATGTATGCGTTCACTTTTTGGCTTTGACGCACTTATATTGGCCATAAAATATTTTAATTCTGGATAATGTAGTGAGCACTTTTCAGTGGTGTCCAGGAAAATGCTAGAAGTGAGGCACCTGGGTGGCTCAGGCGATTACGCATCTGACTTCAGCTCAGGTCATGATCTTGGGGTCCTGGGACTGAGCCCTGTGTCGGGCTCCCTGCTTGATGGGGAGTCTGCTTGTCCCTCTGCCCCTACCCCTGCTCATGCTCTCTCTTTCTTTCTCTCCCAAATAAATAAATAAAATCTTAAAAAAACAAAGAAAATTCTAGAAGGTGCTTGGTTCAGTTCGACAACCCCAGACATCCCTTGACAAAAGCACGTTTCTTTCAGTTGAGTTGGCCGACTGCTGAGAGCACACTGGCCCAGGAGCCAATTCCAGTCTTATTTGTTGAGGTTCAACAACCACTTACTATCACTTACTACAACCACATCCAGCTGCTTACTAGCTGGATGACCTTGGACCAGTCACTCAATCTCTTTGAGCTTCCCTGTTTTCCGTTTCCTCATCTGTAGTACTACTAACCTCATAGGCCATCTATCATCTGGGAAATGTTTTTGAGAAGTAAGACGTTGTGTAGCCTCTTGTAGTTTTCAAAAACAGTTCCCTAGAAGAGAAAACAGGCCTAAAGACGTCCTTTAAAATTGAATCCCAAGATGGATGACCAGTCCAAGTTCATACAGCAAATGGATGGAAGAGCCAGAATTACACTGTGTTGCTTTTCCTTCTGGGGAAAGATAAGCTTCTGCCACCACTAACAACCGCGGCCCACATTATCTGGCAGTTCTGGGCTGACTTAGTATTTGGCTTAGCTGTAGCTTCGCCACAGGCTGCACACGTAGGAGTCCTCACATAAAAGGTGATGTAAGTTTACTCAGAGAGGAAACTCTGAGTTTGGAAAGGCAAAAAGAATTTATCCTCCTCACGTCTTGGCGTTTCGTTGGTTGTAAAAGAGAGAAGTCTGTCTATTCATCTTGCTTTTATTTTATTTTACTTTTTTGTCTGTTGTCTTCAGTATCTGAGGTAATTCTCTTGCATTTTCAGCAAATCTCTGCGACCAGAAAAGATTCCCAGTCACGTATTTGAGATTGACGAGGACTGTGAGAAAGATGAGGTAAAAGTGGGGGCCACCGCGTTGGTGCTCAAGGTCTCTTCTGCCGGCACAGAACTCCCTGAGAAAAGCTGAGGGACAGAATTGTTCTCAAGTGATTGGTGGCCGGCTTTCAAGCTAATGAGCGTTTTAAAAATTTTTTTTAAAAAAATTGTTGCATTTCCAAGTGGAGTTTAGGGAAAATCAAGTGAAGTGGGCTGTGCTTTGTATATGAACATGTTTTCCCACCTGTGGGAAATGCTCGTGGGGCTTGTTTTCTCTGCACTGGGCATGCGGCAGGGTGATTCATCCAGAACCCCCTGCGTAATAGGTCCCTCTTGGGACAGATGGCCTGGATGTCTGTGCCATTTTGAGGTGCAGTTTGACCGTTTACTTCATGCAGAAGACTCCCAGAAGACAGCCCCTGAGATTCAGTAAATATTGAGCACCTGCTGTGTGCGTGGCACAGAGCCTTTCTTTCTCTAGTTAACGATTTCAAGTTTCATCAGGCATCTTTGTGGGGTGGGGAGGTTGTGCTTTAATTAGAAAGCGGAGAAGGGCCTCGTTCGTGTCCCCCCAAAAGTTTGATTAGACGGCCAGCTGTTTCACTGACGGTTTTTGCCCTATTTCAGGATTCCTCTTCGCTCTGTTCTCAGAAGGGTGGCGTCATAAAACAAGGCTGGTTGCATAAAGCCAATGTAAATAGCACCATCACGGTTACCATGAAGGTAAGAAGTAGTCATTGTATTATTTCATCATTTTAAGGATATTGTCATGAGTAACCTGTGTGGAAAACATGTTTCTTTAAAAAAATGTTTACAGGGGCATGTGGGTGGCTCAGTCGGTTGGGTGCCTGCCTTCAGCTCGGGTCATGATCCTGGGGTCCTGGGATCGAGTCCCGTGTCTGGCTCCCCGCTCAGTGGTGAGTCTGCTTCTCCCTCTCCCTCTGCCTCTCCACCCCCACTGCCCCCGCCTCAATGCTCGCTCTCTCTCTTCCCTCAAATAAAATTTTTTTTAAAAGATTTTATTTATTTATTTGACAGACAGAGATCACAAGTAGGCAGAGGGGCAGACAGAGAGAGGAGGAAGCAGGCTCCCTGCTGAGCAGAGAGCCTGATGTGGGGCTCGATCCCAGGACCCTGGGACCATGACCTGAGCCGAAGGCAGAGGCTTTAACCCACTGAGCCACCCAGGTGCCCTTCCCTCAAATAAATTTAAAAAATCTTAAAAAAATGTTTACAGTGAGCCCTAGCCAAAAAAAAAAAAAAAATTCTCTATTGAGATGATTTTCTCACAGATGTATAGAATTTAAAAACTCTGCAACCTCAGGATAAATTGAGAAGTGCAACTTTTTAAAGAAATATAATGATTCAGAATCAGGAAGTTTACAAAGGAGGCTGTCATTCAACGATGCTTCCATTAAAAATAAAAAAAAATTCAGGAAGGAGGCTGTCAGCTGAATGAAGGTAATGACATTGAAACAAAAGGGCATCACAGATTCCTATGTGGAGACAGATGGATATACTGAATAGAAGGATCGGGTAGCCCATTAATTTGGCAAATATTGATTAGGCGCGTATTCTGTGCTGGTCACGAGGGGAAATCTATGGATGTCTGAGATGAGGGTCCCTGAATGCCAGTGGTCTCCAGATGAGATAAGGAACATACCAAATTTCCTACTAGACAATGTGGTACCTTGGTGTTGTCCGAGAATTACAGAGTTGTATAGTTTGGCCAAAATATCTGCATATGGGGTTTGTAGGAGATAAAGGTGGAACGGGGGGCAGGGGAGTTGGGGGGGGATCTCGAATGCCTCGGGCATGAAGCTGACTTTTGTTCCAGAGGCTGTGAAGAGCCATTAAAATCCGAAGGTGAAACTAATGAGCTACTTGGAAGGTTCTGAGCAGAAAGCCAAAGTATTGTCTCATACCAAATATAACTGTTTCTGCAAATACTCAGTACAAGGTCATGTGGTTTGCCGAGGGTGATTCACACTGCTGTTAAGTACGGAAGGCCATTCTGTCTCTCACATAGCCTGAGCAGAAACCATGGGTGTCTACCAAGAGAAGACTCCAATTTTATCTTAATTTAATATTTGGCCCGCTGCTTTCCATTGAGTGGCTATGTCCGGTTCTCGCTTTCACTTGCTAGTCCTGAGAATAATGAATCCAAGTTGTAGGATGCTTTCTGCGTGTCTCCTGCACTTAACCATGGGCTTTAGCCGATAGTGATGAGTCCATTCGTCGAGGACCTCGTGTATGTGCCAGGCACCGTACTAGGTGTTGTAGTCTGTATCTCATTTAGCCCTTGTGGCAGCCCTAGGATAGAGGGGTCCTATTTGTATTCTTGGTTTAAGATGTGGGAAGTGAGGCACAGAGAAATGAATGGTTCACCCAAGGTCACACAGCCCCAGATTCAGACATGGGATCTGAACCTAGCCAGGCTGATACCCAACCTGTGCTCTTCCCTGGCACACAGTCAAGGCCAACTAGCTGAGTGAGTGAGACTCAAGGCTTTATTATAGTATATGTCCAATCAGAATTACCAGGTTCAGCAGGGCGCCTGGGTAGCTCAGTCGGTTAAATGTCTGCCTTTGGCTCCAGTCAAGATCCCACGGTCTGGGGATTGAGTCCCCTGTAGGGCTCCCTGCTCAGTGGAGAGTCTGCGTCTCCCTTTGCCCTTTCGCCTCCCCCTGCTTGTGTTCATTCTCTCTCTCAGATAAATAAATACATAAAATAGTAGGGAAAAAAATTCTCAGGTTCAGAAATGCTTGTGCAAAAGAGTATAATTTGGTGCAGATTGCCAGAAAATGGTTCTATGGGTTTTTTAAAAAGATTTTATTTATTTATTTGACAGAGAGAGAGACAGCAAGAGAGGGAAGACAAGCAGGGGGAGTGGAAGAGGGAGAAGCAGGCTTCCTGCTGGGCAGGAGCCTGATGTGGGGCTAGATCCCAGGACTCTGGGATCATGACCTGAGCTGAAGGCAGGTGCTTAACGACTGAGCCACCCAGGCGCCCCGGTTCTATGGGTTTTGACTCCACTCTCAGCATACTCAAAATATTAAAATGTTTTCTCCATACTTACTGTAGCCCAACACGAATATAATGTATGGAAATCTGGATTCATAGAACAAGACATTGGGGAATTAATACCTTCAGAAAACAGTTCACCATGGGATTCTTTTCAATAGTGAATTCCTCTAATGCCTTTAAAATAGGATTTGCTTTGCATACAACTTTTTAGGAGCCCATTTATTGTAAGTCAAAACACAGTTGCCTGTAAAAAGTACATGCTTTCCATTTTCCTCCATAGTTTGTGAAACACAGATTGGTTGATGCGGTGGGCAGAATAATTGTCCCCCCCAAGATGGCCATGTCCTAATGCCCAGCACCTGTAAATGTTCCCTTACATGGCCAAGGGGAGTTCAGATGGCTAATTAGCACATTGGGAGAGGAGCCTGGGTTTTCCAGGTGGGCTCAGTGTAATCTCAAGGGTCCCTGTCAGTGGAAGGAGGAGGCAGAAGAGGAGAGTCAGGGAAGGAGGCTCGAGGACAGAAGCGGGGTCAGAGAGATGCTTCGTTGCTGGCTTTGAAGATGGCGGAAGGAGCCACTGGCCGGGAAATACTGGCAGCCTCCGGAAGCTCGAAAAGGCAAGGAAATGGCTTCTCCCCTAGAGATTCTAGGAAGGGACACAGCTCTGCTACAACCTGGATTTTTACCCAGAGAGACTCACATCAGACTTCTGCTCTGTAGAACCGGCAGAGAATACATTTTGTTTTAAGCCACTGAGTTTGTGGCAATTTGTTCCAATGACGATAGAAAACAAATTCAGTCAAGTAGCGAAAGATTGATTGTTTAGCTGATGTGTTGTCTATCCCGGAGGTTGCAAACAGCACCACTCACGGGGGCCAGGCAGGAGCCATAAATTCACGAAGCGGGTGGTGGGGTCTGAGGCAACTTGGTGACCACATGGCCCAGCTGAAGGGGACAGCTGCCGCCTGCCTCCAGCTTATTATCGCTCTTCCCCTGTGAGCTAGGCTCTTTGCGTTGTTGCCTCCTTTCATCCCCAGCTGTTCACGTATTGGCCACTTCGGCTTCCTTTTTTTTTTTTTTTTTTTTTTAGTGAGATACAGTTCAAATAGCATAAAACCACTTACTTCCTTTTCTTTTTAAAACTCCTACCAAACAGTAGGCAAAGAAAGGAAAAGAAGGATAAATCAAAGTGATCCTGTGTGCCACAGAGCTCTTAAAAAAAACATAACGAGGAGGAAATGTGAAAAAGGCCATAACGAGATTTGGGAATTGTGCCTGGTCATGGATTTCATTTATCCCAGATCTTCTCCATCTTGGATTCCTGGGAGCTGGATATGCGTCCCCTATTCTTCCCTTTCACGCCCTAAGCCAGAGCTAGTATTCTGTTTCAGGGTTAATCACAGCTGGGATGGGCATGAGAGGAAGAAGGTTCGGCCAGACTCACTGAAAGGTGTCTGAGGTTTTTGTTTTCCTCTAAGAATTGTGGTGTTTTTTGTGTTTTTTTAAAATTTTTTATTTTTTATTAACATATAATGTATTATTAGCCCCAGGGGTACAGGTCTGTGAATCCTCAGGCTTACACACTTCACAGCACTCACCATAGCACATACCCTCCCCACTGTCCATCACCCCACCCCCCTCTCCCTACCCCTCCCCCCCCCCCCCCCCCCCCCCCCCGCAACCCTCAGTTTGTTTTGTGAGATTAAGAGTCTCTGATGGTTTGTCTCCCTAAGAATTTGTGTTTTAACTGTTACTGAGTTCAGCCTCGTGGAAGTTGGTTGAAGCTCGCCGAGTTTACGGTGCCATCTCTATGTAAACAGAGGGCCTGTGACTCTAGGGAGAAGGGCCATGGTGGGGGGGGTGGGGGTGGATGTGCATTTTGTTTGGCCAGCCTCAAGAACTTGGAGTGAGGGCCAAGGCAGAAGTCCAGGCCTCTGAACTGGGGCGCCCTGGGGGCCTTGAGCTTGCCCCCTCAGGTGGGGGGATCAGACATGTTCTTCCTGCCGCAGGCCTGGACTGGCCCGGACACGGACACAGGAGGGAGTCTAAATCTAAGGGTGGGGGGAGCAGCTGACCCTGCCCTTGGAGAGTCGGCAAGGGCAGAGACAGATGAACTGAGGCAGAGGGCTGATGGTTCACGAGATGTTCTGAGAGGAAAATCCCTTCTATATCTGTTTCTGTGATGGTAGCCTTTGATGTGAAGAATATTAATGAGTCTCGTAAGTGAACGGGAAGGTGAGTCAGGCATGCTGTCATTACCTGAGTCATTTTCCTGATAGCGGGGGCAATTATCCCCTTGGTATGTCTAGGGTCCCCTCCTGCTATGACGTCCAGCCCACGCTGGTGAGAAGCGTAGGTTGCTTGAGCACTGAGCACCACAGGCCTAGAGCTGGCCGAGTGGAGAGCCAAGAACCTTTGCTGTCAGAACAATTCAAGCTTTGATAGGCCCTCAGGCTCACAGTAGACTAACCAAGAAGCTACAACAGAAGGATCTCGGTATTTCTCATGACTCAGTAGCACATAACAGCCTGCGGGAGCCATGTGCCTTCCCTTCTGTTTCATATGTGCCTCTTCGGTGTGCTGTGGCTTGACATGGGCCTGTGGATCCCCCTGGGGTTGACAGAGATTAAGGTGGGGTAGCTGGAACCTTCTTAGAGTGAGGTGTCACTTTTGGGGTCTTTATTAATTTAAAAAAACTTCTGGATTTAAAGGAAAAAATGTAGAATCGGTCCTTTGGAAAATTTGAAATGATGGACAGCAACTCAACTGTCTTTTTTTTTTTCCCAAGATTTTATTTATTTATTGGAGAGAGAATGAGAGAGCACTACAGAGAAGGAATAGGGAGAGGGGACAGAGGGAGAGGGGGAAGCATACTCCCCACTGAGCAGGGAGCCCAACGACAATGTGGGGCTCGATCCCGGACCTCTGGGATCATGACCTGAGCTGAAGGCAGACACTTACCTAACTGAGCCACCCAGGCGCCCCTTAACTGTCTTTGTAAACAAGGCCAAGTCCCTTTCCTGGATTCTTTGACTGTCAGAAATAAGGGAGTCTAAATGTCATGGAAGGGAGAAATGGAGTTGTCAGAGAAGGCGGAAAGGAAAAAAAAAGCGACGGAAAGAGGGTTAGAAAACACTGAGCCAAGGCCAATAGCTAAAAGGGAATCAGAAGACTCCTACTTTATCAAGTCTTTGGAGAAGGCAAACACAGTGATCTGTAATGTGACATTAATAATGTAGCCACAGTAATTCGTGTATAGGCTGCTTTAGAAAGCGAATCCTCCCTCGCTAGCTGCCAGACAGTTTTGCAGGAACATTCAAGTTGATCGTGATGGGCTCTAGGGCGAAAGGGCTAAGTTGATTTCTTCATATGGGAAGATGACAAGCGCGCACGTTTGTGGAATAAAAATTAGCATTTTTGCCCATACAGGCCTTTCCACCAGCTCCGGTCAGTGTTTAAGAGATAAGCCTGCATCATTTTCTGCCATCGTCACGATTTCCTGGGAGGTGCTAGCCAAGCCTCTCCGTGGTTGGCTGGGAAATTGGTTGTGAGGAACCCAGGCTCCGGGAGAGCTGGCGATGATGTGCATTAATGCCCAAGTCATGCTTTTTAGTGGCTAGACACTTCCTCTTGCCGAGGAGATGCTGGCGTCATGCAGCTCTTGTCCCATTGTCTGTCCACAGTGACTGTCGTACCCCGAGCTTATGATTTGCTTTGTTCTCGGTGTTCGTGTTAGAACGGGGCAAGCCTTGTCATAGGTGATTAATTTCCCCCATTTGTACTGTTCTAGTTAATGAGAACCCATCCCTTTGCCGGTCTGCAATTCCTGGAAAAGTTTTAGAGAGCAAGTTTAAGATCTCCTAGAGAATAAATGATTCCTTAGACCGAAACGCCAATCTTGACAGAACCCTGTCCATTTACATTATCTCTCAAGTAGCTGCTGAGAAGCTCTGCTTTTTTCTTTGACTCTTTTCCACCTCGGTGAAGAAATTGAATGCAAATGACATAGCTAAGATACTGGATTTGACCTTCCCCTGGTGCTTAGAGCTAATTTTCCTAAGGGATATAATGATCTACGGAATAAGGAAGAGTCTGATCTTGAGGGTGGTTTTTCATTTAAAAAAAAAAAAAAGTCTGTTGCAGATTCTTGGCCAACTCCTGGGACACCCACCTTTATGCTTCTTCTTGGCTCCATTGGGTCACATTCCTCTAGCTTCCTCCTCCCCATTCCCAGCAATTAAACGTTGAAGTGTCTTGGTATGTTATCGGGGTTGTAAGTTCAACTGCTTGATGTATGACTCGCTTCGCCTGCCCCCTCCCACTTGTTATATATATCCAGAGTCAAGCAGTCCTCACTTATTCTTTTGACTGTTACAGGAGGGTTTTTTCCCTTCTGTGTTGGGAGAACAACAAATCAAGGAATTTTACCTAGGAAAGCACATACGATATTAAAATAATTGCTGGGGAGGCCAAGGTCATTATGTTTATTGGAACAAAAGAGAAATTTTTAAAATGTTGTATTTAGGTTAGTGCATTGTGTTCTCAAGTCTACCAGACTGTCTCTCCCAGCTAACGAACAGATTATAGTCATTTTATGGGTAAGGAATTTTTCATGAATTTGTTTTTATTTATTTTTTTTTAAGATTTTATTTATTTATTTGACAGACAGAGATCACAAGTAGGCAGAGACAGAGAGGAGGAAGCAGGCTCCCCGCTGAGCAGAGAGCCCGATGTGGGGCTCTATCCCAGGACCCTGAGATCATGACCTGAGCCAAAGGCAGAGGCTTAACCCACTGAGCCACCCAGGCGCCCCTGTTTTATTTTTTATCTGTTTATTTATTTTTTTTAAGTGGACCCCATGCCCAGCGTGTAGCCCAACACAGGGCTTGAACTCATGACCCTGAGATCAAGATCTGAGCTGAGATCAAGAGTTGGGCACTTCACCAACCGAGCCAGCCAGACTCCCCGACTTGTTTTTTATGTTGAGTTTTTCCTCATTCATTGGTGACTGTTGAAAACCATTTATTAGAGGATGCCCATGTGCCAGACGCTATGAGGAATCAATGAATTCATCACCAAATATGTACTGAATATCTTATTAACTCAAGGTGTTAGTATTACAAAGGGTAGGGAGAAGTTTCCCATGCAAAACTTAAAACCTCTTGGGGGAGATGGGACACAAAATGAAAATGGTTTGGGGCACCTGGCTGGCTGAGTCGGTAGAGCATGTGACTCTTGATTGCGTGGCCGTGAGTTCGAACCCTATGTTGGGCGTACAGTTTACTTAAAAAACTAGTATACTGTTTAAAGGCGGTTTGGAGGCCAAGTGCTGTAATGAGTCCAGGTCACTGTGATTTGAGGTCAGAGAAGGCTTCTTGAAGGAGGTAGGGCCTCCAAGGGAGAAAATCAGGAGGTGAGTGTTGGAAGCAGGTATGTACGGGGTGGGAGGTGTGTTAGGTGAAGTTGGGTAGTCATGGGAGAATAAATTTTGTTTGGTCCATCCTTATCTCCCTGCACCTCAGTTTCTCTTCCATAACACGGAGATGATAATAGTAATCACCATACAAGGTCATTATGAGGATTAAATGGTATGGTGTGAGGAAAGCCAGAGACTGGACGGTATTAGTAACCACTCCACGGATGTCAGCCATTTGTATTATCTTATTTGTAGGATTGTGGGAGCACCTCGAAGGTGGGATTGGTCATGTGAGCCCTGCCATGTGGGTGAGGGAGGGTCACCCACAAAACTGCTCAAAACTGAAAATTTGAGCAGAGCCATGATGTGCTGAGATAAAACTAGCTGATAAGATCATCTGTCATAATGAGAAAGGCGGATTGTAGACCTTTCCTTCTAGAATTTGCTCCAAACTAAATAATTTAAAAGTCTCCAGTGCCCACATATGGTGGAGTTATTTAAGAAAAGCTCTTTGAGGGACAGCCAGGTGGCTCGGTCAGTGAAGTATCCAACTCTGGGTTTCGGCTCAGGTCATGATCTCATGATCATGAGGTTGAGCCCTGCATTGGGCTCCCCACATCGGGCTCCATGCTGGGCGTGGAGCCTGCTTAGGGTTCTCTCCCTGTCCCCCACCCCCCTGCCATGCTCTCAAAAAAAAAAAAAAAAAAAAGAAGAGAAAAGAAAAAAAAGGCTATTTGCTTTTTAACCAGTTTCCCAGAAAGTAAACCTGTGTGATTTATTAAAACTTGGTAAGACTGTAAAACGATACGGTGAAGAGAGATGAGTGATAAATTAGGTTGCCAACGCACTGGTAGGGGTTCTTCAGTGGGATGACGTTCTTGACATTTTGGTATAATTAACTGCAACTTGCTTTTCTGATAAGTCCTGGGGTTTTCTTCTCTATTATTTCTTTCATCTTTGCTTGGAACAGCTCTGAGACCCAGAACGTCTCTTGCTCTCCTACTTTCTCCTTTTCCTTGCTGCCTCTTATTTTCTGCTCTGAGACGTGAGTCAAGTAAGTTTCTCCTGCCCCATCCTTCATTGCCCCCGGCCCACCTACTTTGCCTGCCTACTTCTGTTAAATCCCGCAGAGCGTTCTTTCCCAGGGCCCCCGGTTCGTGTAACTTAGCAGTGAATACTTACCCTCTCAGTAACACACATTAGTGAACCCTCCTGAGATTTTTTCTATCAGATGATAAAAGGCTCTCCTAATTTGCAGCTACTTGGTGCTCAAACTTGCCCACCTTCCAACTTTGATTCAGCTGAGTGACAGAAAGCCTTTGTTCTTGCTCCAGAAGGGGTCATGTGGTCAATATTTAAAAGGTTGTCATCCAGGCAGCTCAGGGTTTTAAGGAGACTTGGCAGGACCTGATCCCTGAGAATGACCTCCTTTGGCTCCCTCTCAGTTTTATTCTTCTGGGTGGTCTGAGTGGGCCACTCATCAGGGTCCAGGCTTCTGATCGAGTCAGGTGGGGAAATTTTCAGCTGTGTCTGCCATCTAGGAAAAATAGTAAAGGGGAGGAGGAGGAATATGGACATTACAGAGAAATCCCATTCTGTTGGTTGGAACCACTGGGGAATTTGAACTGGAGAATGAATTATTCGTCCAGGCATCATTTATCTTGCCAAATTTTACTGAGTCCAGGCACTGTTGTAGGGACTGGGGATATGGTAGTGGATGAGACAAGGACCTTGACAGTCTTAAAAGAGACAGACAGCAAATAAACAGATGATTGAGTTATATTTGGATAGTGAGCGCCATATGAAAAAGATACGATAGTGTGCCATGATGAAGGGCAGGGTGGTCACAGAAGCCCTCTCAGAAGAGGTGAGATTTCTGCAAAGATCTGAGAGCACTAAGAGAGTGAACCATCGTCCATACGTGGAGGAAGAGGATTCCAGGCCAAGGAAACAGAAAGTTTCCTGTAGCCGCTTTCTTGGGGTGTTTGCAGAGCAGCTGGTAAGCCAGGGTAGCTGGACTAGTCCAAGAGAGGCACCTGGGTGGCTCAGTCAGTTAAGCATCATCCTTTGGCTCAGGTCATGATCCCAAGGTCCTGGGATCGAGCCCCATATTGGGCTCCCTGCTCAGCATGGAGTCTGCTTCTCCCTTTCCTTCTGCTTGCTGCTCCCCCTGCTTGTGCTCTCTCTCACTCTCAAATAAATAAAATCTTAAGAAAAGAAAGAAAGAAAGGAAGTCCAAGAGGTAAGCTGAGGCCACACAGGTACACCATCTTAGGCTATGGTGAGGCTTTTTGGTATTAGGTGGGAAGTCATTGGAACGTTTGGGCAAGATTCTCTTTTTCTTCCTCATCGGATTCTGATTCTAGTTCTATCCTTGACTTTCCTGTGTGAACTTGAGTGAGCTCTTGGTCTCTCGGCTTGCTGTTAAGTAAAATGATACTTAATGATACTTATCTCTGGTGAAATTAGAAGAATTAGCTGTTGATTACAAAGGACTCGAGGCCTTCGAGATGAGAGGTATGATATGGAGTAATCACCACGGTTCTATGTAGTCATTATTTGCAGCTTCCCAGAAGATGGAACCCAACGAATATCCTAGACCATTAGACTGAGAAGCGAACTTACAGTTCTGTCGTGGGGGCTGAGTCTGATTTCTATGGAAATGATTTAAAAGTCCTTACCTGAACAATTGGTGTTTCAAGCCTGTAAGAAGTTGTTTGGAGAGGGTGCCCCTTAGCCTGGGAAGGCTGTCATGTTATCTATTCAATTTCAGTACAATTCTTTGTAGATCATGAAAAAAATGATCTCACAGATCGTCTGGCCCAATCCCATTTTACTAGTGAGGGAACGGAGAAGCAGGGTCTTGAAGACAGCTTCCCTGCTGGTGGGCGGGAGTGCTGGACAGGAATCCAGATCGTGTGACTTTCAGCATCTGCTTTCTCCCCCAGATTCATGAGCTACCCACCTCAGCGTCCCATTTTGACATAATTGCAATGTTACAGGAAGCGATTTACTGTAATTTCAGATTCCTTTCCCTCTCTATTGTAATGATGTTCTTTGCTAATATTGGAAGTGGCGGCTGTCACGGAACATCTTTGCTTGGTGAGGCAGCTGTACAGGAAAAAAATTTCACAGACTCAAATTGGGCTCTGCGTCACAAATGTTTTGCTCTGTGTTCCGCGTTCTTCTGCCACTCTTTTTGTTGCCGGCTCTGGGCTCTGCGAGTGGCTCCGGCTTGAATTTTAGATTTGGTCACAGGTCAGATTAAAATTGGTTGTAATTTTTGCCTGGAAAATGTATCTGCATTTTTGCCCTACACAATTACTGTAATAACTTTCAAAAGGGGGAGTTTTGTGTGTTTGCGCACAGTATGTAATTTTAGTATGTAATTTAGGTCTCATCATTTAAATAACACGTGAACCACTGTCACAAAAACAAGCAAATGTATATGGTTGATCTTTGAACAGTGTGGGAGTTTAGGGGCACTGACCCCCTGCGCAGCTGAAAATCAGTATATAAGTTCTGACTTCCCTCCAAACTTAACTGCTAATAACCTGTTGACTGGAAGTCTTATGGATAACATTAAAACTGTTGATTAACACATATTTTGTATGTTGTATATGTGATGTACTGTGATTCTTGCAATAAGGTAAGCCACAGGAAAGAAAATGTTATTAAGAAAGTCATAAGGAGGGGCGCCTGGGTGGCTCAGTCTACTAGGCATCTGGCTCCGGCTCAGGTCATGATCTCAGGGTACTGGGATCAAGCCCATCCTTGGGCTCTCTGCTCTGCAGGGAGTCTGATTCTCCCTCTCCCTCTGTTCCCCTGACCCTTTCCCGCCCTGCCCATGCTCTTTCTCTCTCTCAAATAAACAAAATCTTTAAAAAAGTCATAAGTAAGAAAGAAAATAGGGTTACAGTACTATAAAATGTATTTTTTTAAAGATTTTATTTATTTATTTGACAGACAGAGATCACAAGTAGGCAGAGAAGCAGGCAGAGAAAGAGGGGGAAGCAGGCTCCCTGCTGAGCAGAGAGCCCGATGTGGGGCTCGATCCCAGGACCCCGGGATCACGACCCCAGCCAAAGGCAGAGGCATCAATCCGCTGAGCCACCCAGGCACCCAAATGTATTTTTTTAAAAATCCACGTCCAGTTCAAACCCATGCTGTCCAAGAGTCAACTGTATGTATTTGTGCATTTGTGTGTATGTGTGTGTGCGCACGCGCGCGCAGTCAGCACTCTGATTAACACTTTCCTTGTACATGAATCTAGATTTCTTTAGTTACAGCTCCGGGAAACTTAAATGTGGGTGAATCAATAATGAGGAGTATGTATTCTTATCTTGTGGGACCACACGCATTTTCTGTACCCGTGTAGTAGTATTGACTTGGTTGACATTACAAAACAAAGCAATCTTTACTGTTTGGACGTCTTTCTGTTGGTGCCATACAAACCCACACGACCACTCCCTGAAACGGGAGCTGTAGCATTTACCGGTCTAACCTATTGGGGTTTTCCTCACGCTGGTATATTTTTGTCTTTCATTCCAAAATCGGTGACATTTCAACAAGTCGAAAATACCTACAAGCATATTCTTTCTCTTTACCGGTTTTCCTAAAAAGAGATGCTTAACGTGTGATACATTTTGCTTATTCATGCTATGGGAAAAATAGATTGTCGATATTTCAGCTTCTTTGCCAGAAATTAAATCATTTTCAAGAATGAACTTGCCGGGCACCTGGGTGGCTCAGTGGGTTAAAGCCTCTGCCTTCAGCTCAGGTCATGATCTTGGGGTCCTGGGATCGAGTCCCGCATCGGGCTCTCTGCTCGGCAGGGAGCCTGCTTCCCCCTCTCTCTCTGCCTGCCTCTCTGCCTACTTGTGATCTGTCTCTCTGTCAAATAAATAAATAAAAATGTTTTTAAAAAAAAAAAAAAAAGAATGAACTTGCCGAATAGTATTCTTTCCCTAACTGAATTTCTTAAAATAGTCCGAGATCATACTGGATACTCAGATGGATGATTGAAAGTGGCAAGCTTCAATCTTAAAGCCAACTTCTATAAGACAAGAAGTGTAGGAAAGTGCTTGCTCAGTCATCACCCAGAGCCTGTGTCCTGGTCCCTTTCCATTCCCACCCTGAAACGATTTTAGATCCATTATCTGGGGTAATTTTACTATAACAGATGCTTGACACAGTCTGCAGTCTGTGGCTTGTTTTTTTTTTTCTCCAAGATTTTATTTATTTATTTGAGAGAGAGAGAGCATGAGCAGGGTCAGGGAGGGAGAGGCAGAGGGAGAAGCAGACTCCTCGCTGAGCAGGGAGCCCGACACGGGGCTCGATTCCAGGATCATGACCTGAGCCGAAGGCAGATGCCTAACTGACTGAGCCACCCGGGGGTCCCCCAGTCTGTGGCTTATTAAGAGAAGCATAGGCTCATCAGAGAGCTCCAGATCCCCCTTTTAGTGTCTTTGATCAAGTCTGAGACTTTCTAGGGGACCCTTAGAGGACTAGCATGAATGAATCCAACTGTCTTCCTCCTTCCTGTGGGTTTCGCTGTGAGTGTGGCCACAGGCTCCTCCTTAACTGTTGTGCATGCCTGATTTCAAATGGATGCACAAGCCGGGTGGGCTTATTGACTCAAATCTCAGCCTTTGGGGTACTCAGTGACAACGGGGAGGCAACCAGTGACTCTCAGTGTTTCCCTGGGAGTGCGTTATTAGCTGGAGTTCCACAAGTGCGGCTGTGGGACAAGATAGGTGCGGTGAGTATATATGTCGGGGGTATGAGTATATATATATAGTCTTTTCATTTGACTTTTAGCTGTATAGTTTTTCTTTTTTTTTTCAAACGTTTGAAACATTTTTCTATTTATACTTGGAGTCGCGGTGATGTGAATGAAACACTAAGAATCCAGTCATGGTTTTGCAGTTAAATGGGAAAAGGACGCTGTCGTGAAACGGACCGCGGTTCGGATACAGAAATGCTTTCTCAACTTCAAAGTGTTAAAAATGTCGTCTTTTGGTGATTAACTG
Source organism: Mellivora capensis (assembly GCA_004024625.1). NCBI lineage: Eukaryota > Metazoa > Chordata > Mammalia > Carnivora > Mustelidae > Mellivora > Mellivora capensis. The sequence goes on along the minus strand of PISX010000001.1, from coordinate 426,634 downwards.
AGGGGAAATCACTTGACTTCACATTTTTCGTCTTAAAAAAAGTGAAGCTAATTGTAATTTCTAATGACCTCTCAGAGGTGTGCGGAGATTGTCCAGATGTAATGGCTGGGGCAAGCCCTTGAAGGTTTTTTGTGCAAAGAAGTTGTTTAAGTTCAGACAAATGTATCATTGCCGATCTTTCCCCGTAGGTATTCAAGAGACGGTATTTTTACTTGACTCAGCTTCCTGACGGTTCATACATTCTCAACTCCTACAAAGACGAAAAAAATTCCAAAGAGTCTAAAGGTTGTATCTACTTGGACGCCTGCATTGACGTTGTTCAGGTAGGGCTATCGAAGTCGCCTTTTCTTCTCTTTCTTGAAGGGGGTTATTGATCAACTGTTAAGAACCTTCTCATTTTTCTGTCATGGTCAATGGCATCTCCATCCACCAAAACATTTATACTAGGAAACTTAGAATCCTCTTCAGTGCCCTATTCTCGCTCTGTGCGAGAATTCAAGTGTTTACTCAGACCTTTGGAGGCTGACTCCAAAGTACTTTTTTTTTTTAAAGATTTTATTTATTTATTTGACAGAGATCACAAGTAGGCAGAGAGGCAGGCAGAGAGAGAGGGGGAAGCAGGCTCCCTGCTGAGCAGAGAGCCTGGTGCGGGGCTCGATCCCAGGACCCTGAGATCATGACCTGAGCCGAAGGCAGAGGCTTAACCCACTGAGCCACCCAGGCACTCCTCCAAAGTGCTTCTTGATCTCTTACCTTGTTTCCATTCATACTGCCCTTCTTCTGGTTCTTTCTCTGTCTTCTTCCGCCTAGAGGCTTGCCTTCATGCCCTCTGCTTTGTTGTCTTGCTGTAGTCCATCCTTCGAAGACAGAGATGGGGTCCTGCACTTGTCTCCAAAACCTTTTTGGCTCTTGATGTATCATCTCACAGAGGGACAGCTAAAGATCTTGCCATGACCTGCCCTCAGCCTCCCTTCTAACCTTATGCCCCCCACACCTCAAAGACACTGTGCTCTAACCATTCCACGGGTATTTGCTTTTCTTCCACTTGTTTCTCTGCTTGGCGCACACTTTCTCCTTCTGTTCCCTTTTGAACCTTATCTTTCAAGACTCCATTCAGATGGCTCTTAGACCATGAGATGTTTTCTGGTTCTCTCCTCACCCTCATGCCCACCGCAAGGAAGGGAGCCCCCCCTCCCCTGTGTACCACTTTGCTTTTTCCTCGGTCCTAGACCCGAAATCATACTCCAATTTGTGGTTCATTCTGCATATTCCTTCAGGGATTCTGGGGACCATGTCTTATTCGTGTCCATGTCCCCTATAATAACTGGCAGTGTTGTGCGCCCAGGAGTGGCTGGACAAATATTCGCAGATGTGAATTACCGAGGGGGCGTGGACAGAGGTGCAGTGGGAGGTAGGGCAGAGAGATGATCTAAATAGGAAGTTGATTGGCCTAGAGATGGAGCTATTACTAGAGAGCCTGGGTGGGGGCTGACTTTAAGGAATGCCTAGCTGCGGGGGAGGTGGGAGGTGCTGGTTCAGGGCCCTTGTCCTGCCTGAATCTTATTTTTAATCCTACTGGATCCCACTTATTATTAATCCCACTCAAATGAGATTGTCGTGTGGATCAAATAAAAAACACTTAAGGGGCACCTGGGTGGCTCAGTGGGTTAAGCCTCTGCCTTCAGCTCAGATCATGATCTCAGGGTCCTGGGATTGAGCCCCGCATCGGGCTCTCTGCTCAGCAGGGAGCCTGCTTCCCTTCCTCTTTCTGCCTGCCTCTCTGCCTACTTGTGATCTCTCTCTCTGTCAAATGAATAAATAAATTCTTAAAAAAATAATAAAAATAAAAAACACTTAAAAAAATAAAGATCTATGTGACTAAAAGGTGCATATATATAAATGTATACTATAAATATATTTATTATATAAATATAGTGTATAAATATATATAAATATATACAAAATATATTTTGTATAATTATATACAAAATACAAATACAAAAAAATATACAAAACATTAAAAATTATATATAAAATCTAAAATATATAAGTATATATATATACTTATATATTTGTGTATTGTATATTGTATATTGTAATGTATATTGTATAAATATGTATATATACATATATATACATATATAAATATATACAAAACAAAAATTATATATAAAATCTAAAAAATATACAAGTATATACATATATACTTGTACATATATATATATAACAGCCTTCTTAGCTTACTGGAAGAAAGAAGGCACACGATTCCCAGTTTTTCTCAATTAACTCTAGTCCAGATTGCCCTTCCTTTCTAGTGTTCCCAGCCTCTGCTTTCTCCATCTATTTATGATTCCTCCTCCCAAATATTTTCAAATCTATGAATCTTGAGGACTTACTACAGCCGTTTAATTTCATCCTTTACCTACCTTTGAAGATAAGAAGGGGGCACTTCTTTGAGTCCTTCTTGAATGCTGGCCACGTAGTTGGAAGTTATGGATTCGTGAGCCTTTCTTGAAATTAATGCCGAGGTGTTTGGGAGGGGGAGAGTGTGTCATTTCTTTTGTCACGACAGACAAGGTCATCAAGAGGACGTCATCACGTTTGAGCAAAGGAGGCGGCTTTTGTTTTCCTTCTGTGCTAGCGTTCGGCACAGGTCATGTCCATGTTTTTTACCGAGAGCTGCCACGTCCCGTGAACCAACTCTAGACCTTTTTTATGCTAATCTGATGTGCTTCACATCACACATGGGACCGTGAACTTGGTATCGGTAGTGTGTTTTATGGTGCGATATGAAACAAATACCAGGTTTATTTCAAATCCCATTGGAGCTTCTTTTCAAGGGCTGAGTTTGGAAATCTATAAATATGCAAGACAAACTTGCAGCAGGGCAGAAATAGTTGCAAACGTTTGCTGATTTTTACAGTGGCAGTGGGAATCTCTAGATATGGAGGATGGGAAAAGGTCTTACCTGGTAATACTTGGTCAGCAGGTAGTACCTCATGCCAACTTTGTGCACAGACCGCTTTGCTCAGTAGTGAGGGGGAATATAAAAGGTACGTTTGACATGGTCCTTCATCGTCTGGAAGTTTCTGTTTCTTGTTGAAAGAAGCAATTCTTCCATGAGAGTACTGACGTACGTATGTGCTGAGCCGAGGTAAAAATAAATAAACGAGTGGAGTCTAATACGGAAAGGCTAACTAGACTAACTGAACACACGCTTTTTCTTTTTTTTCCTCTAGTGCCCCAAAATGCGCCGTCACGCATTTGAACTGAAGATGCTGGATAAGTATAGCCATTATCTAGCCGCTGAAACAGAGCAGGAAATGGAGGAATGGTTGCTAACTTTGAAGAAGATTATTCAGATCAATACTGACAGTTTAGTGCAAGAGAAAAAGGAGCCGGTAGAAACAACCCAAGGTCAGAATTTTTAAATGGTTCATTATTGAGGTAAAGCTCTTATCTTTAATCCGTGGGAATGTCCTTTGTGTAGAGTGAGTCCAGAACTCTTAATCTTGGAGGTTGACCTACTTCCTCATTAGAAATAACTATGGAGGTTGATAGATTTTCTTTTTTCTTTTTTTATTTTTTTTGGGTAAGAGTTGATGCTGCCTAGGGTTCTGACACATGAAATATAACCAGACTAAAACGGATAGGGAATTCATGGCAGATTGTCAAAAGTCCATTAAGGTTTTCCCTGTGCTTTCATAATCAGAATTCTTTGCAGTAAATCTAGCAGGAGAGGATGGGATGGGAGAGATAGTTAGGCTGTTCCTCTTAGGTGATTAGTAATGGTCTGCATGGTTTGGAACATCTGCTTTTAATGAATTTGCAGAAGATGAAACTAGCAGCCAAGGAAAAGCTGAGAACATCATGGCCAGTTTGGAAAGGAGCATGCATCCAGAGCTGATGAAGGTATGTCTTTCTTATGCAAACTTGTTTTCAGCTGAGACAACGCAGGATTGGCTATTAAAGTTTGAACACTGGAGTCCATTTGGCAATGTCATTTCAAAGTTAAAAACCACAGGAAATTAGTGAAACAGGTAGAGATGGTAAGAAAAAAGTTACGCTTCTAAAGGTGGACCTGCAAGGGCCAACTAACGGTTTGGAAAATCTTATTTTTTTTCTCTAGATATTGGGAGGTACTTTTAGATTTTTGTGACGTTACTGATGTTCCTTCTTACTCAGCATAATTACTATATGTCATTCATAAGATAAATATTCTTTATTCAAGGGGATATTGATATAAATCGAACAGGATATTATGTTAACTTCATATGAAAATCACATTGTCTATATGTAAATCCATACAAATATATATATGAATAATTTCGTCAGATAAAGATTTTGGTGATCGGACATCGTTTGTGTTAATTACTCCTACTCTGCTCTTTGGAGAGCAGTAGCTCTCCAAAGTAGCTCATTCTAAATGAGCTAATTTAGAAAGTGTAGAGGTCATTATCATACCTATGTTAGTAGGTTACATATTTTACTATGTGGACTCCATACTATAGTAGAATAGGTTATAACTCATTTATTCATTTAAATAGCTCATTAAACCTATTTATATTTTTTTACTTTGGTCTTCTTCCTAGACTACTAAGTTACACGAGCTTAGAAGTTATTTTTTTCTACTTTAATTTTTTTTTTTACTTTAAATTTATCCTTCTCTTAACCAAAAAATTACACTTTACGGTTGTTTTCCGAAACTTGGGAACACATTCACCATCCCCTGATCTAGGTTTTGTATGATTTTGTAGATGTTAACGTATCCTTTCTGAGTCTTCGACATTCCTGTTCCAGGCTGTACAGCCCACTGTTTTTTTCCTAAAGCGATGGAATTAGAATTATGTATAATATCTCATGGCTGGCCCCTGGTGATGGAAGAGACAGTGTTTTGTCATTTATTTTTCTTTTGCATTCAAATCTCTTGGATTCCTTTTTTGTACTACTATGGCCCAAGCAATATTCTTGTTGTTAAGAGAGACACATAGAAAGTGTTAAGAACCTGGTCTGTAGCTTATCATGGGCCCTAGTGATGGTGACTCTCACTCAGCAAGCATCTTTTTTAACCATTTCAAGTAAATGGAGATGGGGAATAGTGTATTTCTGAAGATCTGTCCAATGGTAGTTTTCCAGATGAGATACCTTTTATTTTTAAGTAATCTTCACACCCAAAGTGGGACTTGAAGTCACAACCCCGAGATTAAGAGTCGCATGCTCTGCCGACTAAGCCGGCCAGGCGCCCTGCACCAGCTAATTATTTAAATGTTATTTAGGACTCTTTTGAAGGAAACAAAGTAATGTTTGGTGTGTCTGTTTTTAATTTTAGTATGGCAGAGAAACTGAACAGCTGAACAAACTCAGTAGAGGAGATGGAAGACAGAATCTCTTTTCTTTTGATTCGGAGGTCCAGGTATTAATGACACATTTCTTTCAATAACCAGAGAATTGTCACTTATTTAGATAAACAACCTCTGGGAAATGTGGAAATTGCTGATTTCTGTAGCTCTGGGCAATACCTACTGCTTTCCGACTGTCGCGTTCACTTCTACCAGGTAGCGTAACTGACATCCGGCAAGAGACCAGCACAGGTGCAAATGGTTTAGGACTGAATACACATTGTTTTTCCCCCCCTCCATTCCCTGTATCTCTTGTCACCTGGTCTCTAAAGAAATAAACGAGAGAACATTTAAAAAGATGGTTCCTGCGCCTTTAACCCGTTAAATACCAGCGCAGTCTAGTAGCAGCGGATATCTGCAGTCTGAAGAACACCGAGTCATATGAGGGGTGTGGTTTATTTTCTACTCCTGAGGGAGGCCTCGGAACTGGGTTAATGTTCGTGTCTGGCTCAATCCCACTTTCAGTGGAAAGTGGTGCCGGGAAGTGCAGGCTTATGTTCATTTGTGTGTTTCACCCTCTTTCGGGAGAGTGAGGCCCTCTTTGTGCTAAGATCTATGTGGTTCATATTTAATTCGTTATTTTCTGATCAAATTACTGATTTGTTTAAATGGAGAAATTCAACTGTATGTAAGTCTTATGCCTGTTTTTCTGAGCATGTTTCACGAGAAAAATGAAATTATTTGGGGAAAGGTGAAATTTTTTTCATTTTTTTCCTCCGAGATTTGTAATGAAAATGTGGAGGGTTTTTTTTGGGGGGGGAATAGAAAAGTGTACATTATACATGCATTAATTTTCTTTTCTCAGTGAAAATAGATTGTAAAAATGTAATTGGGGGAAGACTGATTTTGTCGTTTCTTTCTGCTTCCAGTGGTTTTCTAATTAAGTTTTTTTTTTTTTTGGAAATGGAAAAGTATATAGCCTATATATAATGCAGACATTTTTCCCTAATAAAAATACCACACAAGAAAATAAAATTATTTGGGGGAAAATATTTTTAACGAAGTTTCACGTCCTACTTTTTTCCATAGCAGTATGATACTGTTTTTATAAGTTAGGTGATTTAAAAAAAAAAGTACACCTGGTCTTGAGAGCATTAGTTCTAAGACACTCATTCAGAAAGTTGCCTGTTCCAGACAAGTCTGAGAAGTCTGAGCCTTTTATAGAAGCAACCCCCAAACCCCTCCATGATTGGGCTCTAATTGGACATGTCAGGCTCTTTCACTGTATACAAAGAAGCCGATTGACTGTGGTTGAAACTCAATCCAGTGTCTTTAAAAAATTTGTGGTACAGTGTTTTTGTGGTCATGGAACTGAACTCAAACATAACATCACTTATCAGAGAGCTACGACAGCCAGTGAGGAATTCAGAGCTCTGATGAAACTTTAAAGCACAGAACGGTTGAATTTAATGTTGATTCTGGAAGGCAGTGTCCTCCCAGAGAAATCCGTGCTGTCTGTGTTGAGTGTCTTTTCTAGGTGAAGTGCCCTCCTAGGGTATCAGCTTTCTCTTTTGACCACAGAACGACGTTTAGAGAGAGATCTTTCTACCACGGACCTTCGAGAATCAGGAAACACCGGCTGACCAAAGGAAATGGCTCCAGCTCGGGACTCCTGGGGAAAGCCCGGCGTCCCAGCATTGGGACTCACGGGCCTCAGAAGGAAAAGGATTTGGGGGCTGGGGTGGTTTAGTTCCATTTCTCTTCACATTCCACTGTCTGAATAAGATAGAAGGGAGAGCAGATAAATGGGCGGAAATTAGAATTGATCTCCATGGCAATGATTGGCCTCTGCCAGCTGAACTGGGAGCTGTCTAGTCCCACACATTTGTATTTGGTTTATAGATAGACAGACTCTGGAGGTGGGGGACAATGGCGTGTTCAGGTACGAATATTGTACTTAGGCCCCTATAAGGAGGATTTTGTCAGCGGTGCAGGCTAGGTCAGAACGGCTGTAATTATCCAAGGCTCTTCCGGCACAATACCTGTTTTGGCTCGAATTACTTAGGCAGTTGAGAAAAATTCTTGTGTTTCTCGGCTTGAGTTTTCTGTATTGGCAGTATATTCTATTCAGATTCACCCAGTCGTTTCCCGCCTCCCTCGTCTCGGGTCTTAAAGTATAGTAAGTGGCCCCACAATGTATGCTTTTCCTCCCATTTGTGAGCAGAACTTAAAACGTGTTCAGGTACTCAGAAGGAACAGAGGAACTCAGATTGCCTGAACTGTGTGAGCTGAGGAGGAGGATTCTCGAAGTTTCCTTGAGGAGGGACAGATTCCTCCCCGGCTGAGAGGAATCCTTGACTCGTAATATCTGTTTTTAAAACTTAAAAAAAAAACCTTTTTTGAAATACTAATAATTAAACAAATACATCTCTGGGGCAGTCAGGGCATACCCCCACCTCTGTTAGAAGCTGAGCTCAGTGTTTATTCCTTTTTGAAGCAGACGCATCCCCCTCATTTTTCATCACTGAAATGTAGGTGGTCCCCAGGGTCTAGCTGCCACTGACTCCCTGATTCAGATCCCCAACCCAGACCTTTGCTGTTTTGCTAGCCACTTAGTCCACCTCAAACTGGACACATCAGGAATGAAGCTCACCATCTCCACTCCTCTGTATCTGCCATTCTGTGTTACCTCGCAACCAAGGTCATGACACCACAGTCGAATTGTCTAAGTTAGAGACCATCATGTTATTCTTGATGCCTCTATTGTCTCCATTCACGGCCATCTTGCCTCCCGTAGACCTCACAGAAGACACCATCTCCTCCATACTGGAACATGTATTTTGTGGGGAAGACTGATAACAACTAAGGACATATGAAAAAGTCATGTCAGAAGACTTAAATCAAGGAAAGGGAGTATAGACTGTCAGAGTGTGCAGTCCCCTTAGGGAGTTAAGGAAGGTCTCTGTGGAAATGCCAGTTGATAAGGAGACATGAATGAAATGAGGGAGTGAGCCATGCGTCTGTCTGCCAGACCGCAAATGCAAAGGCCCTGAGGTGGGAGTGTACTTAGTATGCTGGAGAAAGAACTGAGGAGGCCAGTGTGGCTGGAACAGAGAGTGGGGATGGAGGGGAGGCAGCAGTTGTGGGAGATGAAGTCAGAGGAGCTGAGGGGGGTAGGGACTTCTGTCATATAAGGCTTCGTAGGCCAAGGTACAGACTTGTGACTCTTCCTGTGCTTTAGATCAGAGTCTTACCATTTCCCTCCAGGATTTCTCTGTCAGTGTTTGAACTTTGGTATGAGAGCTCTAGAAAAACCTATTGAATGAAAAAACGGGTTCAAACAAAGAATAGGTAGAGAAATCGTAGAATTCTGCAGTTTTTACTTATAGATCTATATTAATATGAATCCTGTTTTTTTGAAATGGTTTATTATCATCTGTTTTGTAGAGGTTGGACTTTTCAGGAATTGAACCCGATATAAAGCCATTTGAGGAAAAGTGCAATAAACGTTTCCTGGTGAATTGCCATGATTTAACTTTCAATATCTTGGGTCAAGTTGGAGACAACGTAAAAGGACCACCCACAAATGTATGTATGACTTTTCCTTCCACCTTAAACCAGTGCATTAAGGAAACGCTTTGCCTTTTTTTTTTTAATCCCTGGAAGTAATTTACAGGATGAAAATTCCATAGCTATGTACTGTGATAAATTTGACATGGAGGCATTTCATACGTGCCTTTCTTTTGCCAAAATACGAATATGTCTTCATCCTGAGAGGATTCATGACCATATTAACCAATTTAAAATGCAGATAGTGTAGGCTCTTGACATTCTAAAGGGACATGTTCCCCCAACCTGGATGGTCCTCCAAGTTGGGAATTCTGCCAGAGAATGTGACTTCTTCTGTGAGGTTGGCTCATCGCAATGAGTAAGGAACCCCACAACCAGGCGGGGATAAACATGCTGTGCAGTCGGCTGCCCTCCATCCTCCTAGAGTGAATTCATTTTGTTCTTCACAGCAAATTCCAACCTTGAGCTGTCGTGGATCATTTGAGTTACTCAGAAACACTTGAAACTATAAATGTAAAAATCGCCAAAGAGCCTGCATTCATCCATCCAGCTATCTTCCTTCCTTCCTTCCTCCCTCCCTTTCTTTCCAAGATTTTATCTATTTATTTGACAGAGAGAGACACAATGAGAGAGGGAACACAAGCAGGGGGAGTGGGAGAGGGAGAAGCAGGCTTCCCGCCGAGCCGGTAGCCCGATGCGGGGCTCGATGCCGGGCTCCATCCCAGGATCCTGGGACCATGACCGCAGCCAAAGGCAGACGCTTAACGACTTAGCCACCCAGGTGCCCCTCTGTTCATCTTTCTTTTTTCGTTCTGGTTTTACCTTTGACAAATACCCGCAGTAATGACTTATTTTCTTCCAGAGCAGCTAAAATGCACTAGCAGACTTCCTGTGTCTAAAGGGTTAATCTTTACACCATTTGGCACGAAATTTCTCTTTGTGACCAGCCTTCAAATGCTGTCTGTAGGGAGGAATTGTGTCTTCCAAAACCGCTGATGGGGCAAAGCTTCTGTCAAGTAATTTGATGTTGACTGATATTTGCTCTAATTATTAAAGGTCCAATCTAGTAAGCTGTAACATAACAAAAGGGAACATTCATTTTTATTCGATAATATTGGCATTGTTTTTTGGCGATTTCAGTAAACCTGTAGAGAATTATATGTTATTCAGAGAACAGTTGATGTCCTTTAAATGTGGCTTCTGATTTCTCCTCATTTAAAGAAAGTGTAACTTGCAAAATTACCTATCCCCGGCAGAAGTTAACATTTGATAGGCTGTTACTTCAGACCGCTCTGTCTTATACGCAAACGAGCCCTAATGCAATTTTAGCCTCGTGGAATCCGGACGTCGTTCTGTCATTTTGCATCCCTCCCCACCCCCACCGAAAAGTCTTCGCTTCCAAATGTCATTGTTTTCGTTCCCAGGTTGAACCCTTCTTTATCAATCTCGCCTTATTTGATGTAAGGAACAATTGCAAGATTTCAGCCGACTTCCACGTAGACCTGAATCCCCCATCTGTCCGCGAGATGCTGTGGGGCCCCTCCGCCCAGCTGGCCGGTGATGGAAGCCTGAAAAGCTCCTCCCCAGAGTCTTTTATTCACGGAATTGCTGAGTCTCAGTTACGCTACATAAAGCAGGTAAAGAGTCCTCTCAGCCTCCTGGAGAAGAAACCGAAACACACGCATGGGTTATTTTGCCCGCTCAGACCGATGTTTTCCCAGGCATTCCATCTCCCGTAAGGTCTGTGGCTGGGGGTTTTTCTGGGGACCAAAGCGGCAGGGACAGAATGGAAACCCCATAGGCTAGCTATGCCTCAGCAAAGGAACATTTTCAGTGGGGCCGTGATGGGAGTCTCAGAAGAAGTGTTCTGTGAGCTGAATGTAGGTCACACAGACAGAGATGCACACCCCCAACTCCTGAGTGTACTTGTGAGCAAGGCAGGGGATGCCTGGAAGGCTTGTTTCTTTGAAGAAAAAAGTGGACCCTGCCGTAGCCTGCCCCCCTTCCCGAATTCCCAGCTCCTTTGGGAGTAGGTGGCCAGGTTTGGGTTTTGGCTTTTGTCTTGGTGGGCCGTCTTTAGTTCCAGCTATTTGTTAAAACACCATTGGATTTTCCCTTAGGACCAGAGCAAAAAGCAACCCCTTGCAGAACTTTAGCCGAAGCCTGGCTGCTGACCAGAGAATGGAGTTCTGAATGAGTGCAAGGAAGAGAAGGAAATCAGGCAGGGAAGGGAAGGTGCCCTTCTGAATGAAACTTCACCCCGCCAGGGCAAGTCTTGTGACCTGTCACAGATGGAGGCTGTATCTTTGCCAGATTTGAGTACAGGATGGGGGTTCCGTGTGCTCGGCTACACCCCTGGCTGAGGTGCCGTTAGATCTGTGTCCCTCAAATTCCTGGCCTGCCAGATCCCCCCCCACCCACCCACAGCAAAACATCCCGCATTGACGGTCAAATTCCTCCAGAATATCGTTCTTCCCAGTGGCCAAGTTGTCTGGAATTTGGGGATCTTCGTTTGCGAGCGGGCAGTGTTCATGCTGACCCCCCCCCCATGAATAGGTAGTTTTAATGGAGCATAAAGGCTCTTTATCCGAGGAGTTCTGGTTGAAAAGCAGTGGGAGGGGACTGCTTCCGTCACATACGCAATGCTGCACTCTCCCCGTCCTGCCCGGTGCAAAGAGGCCCCTTTAGAAGGAGCATGAGGCTTCCCTTGCATTTTGACCTCTGACCTCCCTGCAGGCCATGAGAGGTTAGGCAGAACAGAATTGGCAGTCTTCCTTCTCGACTTCTGCAACTAAAAGGAAACTAGACTGTGACAGAATTGAAACTGGAAAGAGGCACAAGAACAAAGCAGTTCACGTTGTAAGATTTATTCCCCCCTTAAAGCTAAATGTATTATGATGTAGAAGATTTGAACAAGACGAAAAGCATAGAGAAGAAAAAGTCGCCGCGCCCCATAGACAAGAAGTGTCAACATTTTGGCCAACCTCTTTCCAGACATCTGTGTATATGTAAACGCATAAATCTTATGTATGTTCTTATTCAAATTAGATCCTGTTCATGCCATTTTATACCTGCTGTATTTGTTTCATATCACGTGTATCCTGTATCAGTATCTCTGGATCGCTCACATTCAGAAAGGCTAATGTTGTATTCCATGAACTTAACTCATTGGAACATTTGACATTTTGGGATATCGTAAATAACACTACATTGGACATCCTTGTGTATGCTCGTTAGCTCTCCTGTTGAATTATCTCCTTAGAATAAATACCAAGCATTGGGGTTTTTTGGATTCAGGATTATGCTCATTGGTACAGATTGCTAAATGGTGGGGGAAAACTTTGCATGTGCAGTTACTTCCTTCCTTGGGCTCTGGATCTGTGGTAGCTTTCTGTCCCCTCTTTTTTTAAAAACATTTTTATTTACTTATTTATTTGTCAGAGAGAGAGAGAGAGAGCATATGCAGGGGGAGCAGAAGGCAGAGGGAAAAGCAGACTCCCCGCTGAACAGGGAGCCTGATGTGGGGCTTGACCCCAGGACCCTGGGATCATGACCTGAGCCAAAGGCAGACGCGTAACTGACTAAGCCACCCAGGCATCCCTACCATATCAGATAAGCCCCTTTAAGCCAATGATGTGTTTACTTTATTTCTTCAGTGTACTTAGCTGTATGTTCAAGGCATGGAGTTTAAGCTGGGCATGGGCATGGGCATCATCCCGCTTGTAATCTAAGGTCAGGAAGAAAATCAACAGTTTGTTCAGTATCTCCAGTATGCTGGAATTTTCCATTGACATTTCACGTAATCGTCATAGTCTTGTGAAATAGTGCACTTGTGGTTGTTTTGGAGGGACAGAAAGGGCAGATCAGGAGGTGAAGGAAGCTGTCCACCATTACACAGCCGAATGCGGAGAAGGCGGGATTGGAACCTAGGTCTGTTTCCAAGACCCCAGTCAACAATGGCCAGCAGAATGTAATTCCATGCTGCAGCCTATTGTGCAATGATAGTGGAGGTGTTCGGAACACAAGCGGGGGGTGGGGAGGCAGGAGTTAACTTAGAGAGCCATGCAGAAGATGTGGGGCTTGGGAGAAGAAGCCTGAAAAGAATGGAGGAGCAGTGGGAAGGTGGACAGTGGCCTCAGATGGCTTTATCATCTTGCAATCTTTTCAGACCCAACTGATGAAACCGGGAAGTGGTCATTTACTGCAACTAGTTGAACATTTTATTTTGGAGAAGTTTTTTTTTTTAAGATTTTATTTATTCATTTGACAGAGATCACAAGCAGGCAGAGAGGCAGGCAGAGAGGGAGAGAGGAGGAAGCAGGCTCCCCGCTGAGCAGAGAGCCGGAAGCGGGGCTCGATCCCAGGACCCTGAGATCATGACCTGAGCCGAAAGCAGAGGCTTAACCCACTGAGCCACCCAGGTGGCCCTGGAGAAATTTTTTCCTCAACTTCTTCCCATTTAGGGGGAGGAAGCAGTGCTGTGTTGGAGAAAGACTGAATGTAGGTGGATCTGAACCCGGATCCTAGCTCGCCCGTTCTTCAGCAATGACAACGAGTTTAGCACTTTTTTTTAAAGGTTTTATTTGTTTATTTGAGAGCGAGAGAGAGCAAAGAGGGAGAGTACATGAGTGGGGGGATGGGCAGAAGGAGAAGCAGGCTCCCCACAGAGCAGGGAGCCTGATGTGGGGCTCGATCCCAGGACCCCGGGATCATGACCCAAGCTGAAGGCAGAGGCTTAACCAATGAGATACCCAGGCACCCCAAGTTCAGCACCTCTTACGTGCCACTGTATTTCTCTAGCTTCTTTATCAAGGCCCTTATTTTCATAACAGCGTAGCAAAGTAGGTGGGTACTATTACCATACCCATTATACAGATGAGGAAATGAAGGCACAGAGCCGTCCAGTAGCTTGCCCCGGGGTCACAGGACTTAGATGAGGGACAGGACCTGAAAGTAGGTCTAGCAGGTTTCAAAGCCAGGTGTTTACCCCTGTGGAATACTGCTTCTGTGTTACCCGAGAGAGGAGGAGAAGGCCCAGTTCCCCAGAGTTCCCAGAAAGGGCTGTCTTGGTGGCTGCAGCCCTTCCAGCAAGGCGGCTCGGACAGCAGCATAATCTATAGTAAGAGTTTGGTGGATGATGGTTGTCCGGGGGCCATCCTAGGCCTTCCCCATCTGTTCACTGGGAGTCTTTCTCTCTAGTGGTTTTCTGAGAACAGTGGGGTGGCCACCGGAAAGGAGGGAGTTGGTTCCATCGAGTAATTTTGCCCCCTTGTGACCCTTATTCTCAGCTGCCTGGCATTTTCTTCCCAGATTATAGAGCTCAGCTCCCCCATGTCTCCCAAGGTCAGATCTGATTGACTTTGGGTTGGGCTTGTGGGGGAGATGCTGACTCTTGGAGGCCTGCCTCCTTGTGACTCCATGGGCTCCCCGCTGGGGGCAGCTGTTATTAGCCTGGTGAAGGGGTACAGCATCTCCCCCGCAAAGCCCTGCCATGCTGTGGGCTCTGTAAGTGTTGGGGACTGGGACGAGGGGGCCTCACCCCTTCTTTAGAGGGAGAGGGACAGTCAAGGGGGTAAGAATTACCCTGAGGTTGGGGGCAGCCGCATCCGTGCTCCTAGGTGGAAAAGGACGGCTGGGCCAGAGGCCTTGTCTACAAGGGCCAGACTCCCGGGCCACATGGGGATTCCCGGGTGCTCTCTGGCTACCCTTCTGTGTTCTGGGGACAGGGAGAGTGCTAGAAGCTGACTGGGACAAAAGGCAGAACAGCGCTAACAGCGTCCCCCTTACCCTGGAATCCCTGGCCGTTTCAAAAAATGAATGCTTCAGTGCCTCAGCATTTTTATCTGTGAACAGGAGGAAACGATAGTACCTGCATGCAGGGGCAGCTATAAGGCTCTGACAAAGTGCGCAGTTCCCAGAAACGGCCAGGCACGGCGCTAGGCCGCCATGTTTGTTCAGCATGACGTGACCAGCAATAGAGCGCAGTAACGGTGATCATAGATATCCAAGTGAAAGCACCTTGCTCTTAGCCATTGTCAGAGTTTTCAAAATGAGTGAACATTAGCTGTAGCAAAAATCAGTATTGCTGCTCTCATCTGTCCTCATCGTGTGAAATATCGGCTGCATGGGCCTCAGGGCTCAGAGGCAGCATAGCATGGGCTGGATGTATAGTCTGGAAGCCCCCGCCACAAGCTCCTTGTCTGCTTGCAGCATAAACTTCTGTAAGCCTTTGGTTTCTTCATCTGTGAAATGGGTATATCCTAAGTGCCTGCATTCAAGGGTTTTTTCCTGAAGATCAAGGAAGATAACACACAAAACCATCTAGGACAGTTAGGTGACAATGTCAGTAGGGGCTGGCTGCCAGGCGTATCTCCCCACCCAAGTGGCATGCTCCTGGGAGTACCAGGAATCGGGTTCCACGGCCTTGTGAGTGTTTCGGGCCACTCAAGTAATAACTGAGTGTTCCTAGCGTGCAGTACAAGGAATCCATACAGGAAGTCTTTGGAGTAGCTGTTACTCTCATCATCCCCATTTCTTCGGTGAGAAACCTGAGCTGTAGACACGGGATGGGGATTTGCCTCCACCTCTACATGGCAGAAC
This sequence comes from Mellivora capensis, assembly GCA_004024625.1. Classification (NCBI taxonomy): domain Eukaryota; kingdom Metazoa; phylum Chordata; class Mammalia; order Carnivora; family Mustelidae; genus Mellivora; species Mellivora capensis. The sequence goes on along the minus strand of PISX010000001.1, from coordinate 411,125 downwards.
CAGAGGTTTGAACCCAGGACCTGTTAACTCCCAAGTAGTTTTTTTTAATTTATTTATTTGTCAGAGAGAGAGGGAGAGAGAGCGAGCGAGCACAGGCAGACAGAGTGGCAGGCAGAGGCAGAGGGAGAAGCAGGCTCCCCGCCAAGCAAGGAGCCCGATGTGGGACTCGATCCCAGGACGCTGGGATCATGACCTGAGCCGAAGGCAGCCGCTCAACCAACTGAGCCACCCAGGCGTCCCTCCCAAGTAGTTTTTAACCATTTCCTTCCCTGCTCGCTGCTTGGGAATTCAAAGGTGAATCAGCCATTCCAAGTGATTGATATTGATATATATATATATATATATATATATATATATATATATATATATATACATACATATGTATGTATATATATATATAAAATCCAGATCCTTATATATATGGATTCTGGCGGGGGGAGATGACTTAGGGTCTCGCACGGGGTTTTCTCATCTTTCCCGGAAGCCGTGGAGTGCTTGCTCCGGAGCAGGTAAGATAATACATCTGAAATATTCTGAAAACTGGAACGCACGATCTGAACACAGTTGGTAATACACCAGGTAGAATCCCAGGAATGGGTTTTTCCCTTCGAATTCATTTGTGTGGTGCTCCTTTAAACAACAGACCTAATCAACTAACCGGCTCTTTGGCAAATAGTCTCCTTGGGAGAAGCTGGACAGCGGGTGACACGGTGGTGTCACACGCATGCCCAGAAAGCGACTGTAACTCCGGCTGCATCTACGTTCATAACCCTTCAGTGGACTGTACAGGAAAAAACCAACTTTGGGACTCTCTGTCCTCACCTGGAAAGCGCAGGCACTCTTTTTTAAGTGCAGTAAAGCGTTTGCTTCCTCTTAGCTACAATTAGTATTAATTGCAGGTGAATTGCTCTGGAGTTAACATGCAGCGACGTTTGAAAATGCACATTCAGTTCCACTTGAGAAACGTGCATTATTTCAGCACAGGCCCATGAAGCCGAACAATACGTGTCGTATTAATTAGGTATAAAAAGGCACCTTGCGAACACGGCCAAACATGAGAGGCCAAGTGGTAATGGCGACAGCTGTACCTCAGGGACAAATAGATGTGAAGTTGGTGACCAGAGCAGGTTGGTTTTGAAAGAAGCTTTAGGAGCTGTGTGAAGGAAAGGCTGTCTATTTTCAGGGCCCTAGACACGCCCCTGTGTTAGAGGTCACCCTTTGATGCTAAGCACAGGACTAGGAATCATGGACCACCCAACGGTATGCATGAAGTCACATAAAAATGTCTAATGGGAGTAATTTTTCCTCCCTCAGGGAATTTTCTCAGTGACGAATCCACATCCTGAAATTTTTCTCGTTGCAAGAATTGAAAAGGTGCTCCAGGGAAACATCGCACACTGTGCGGAACCCTACATCAAAATTTCGGACCCAGCAAAGGTAGTGACAATGCTCGTTTGTGAACATTTCAGCTTAATGTAAAATTTGCCTTTTGCTGATATTTTAAATGGTACTGTTAATGACCCCTCCAGGGAGCCTTGTTCTCTACGGTGTGCCATGTGACTATGCGTGCTACAGCTTGAATGTGCCCCCCCTTTCATTTATGTTCTGTTTACATGACAGTCTGATTTCTGCTTGCTTATCAAAGTAAGAGCAAAAGGCTTTTAGGCGACATCTGCTCATTGACACCATATCCTTGGCAATAGCTTACTCTTTATTTCCAGCCCTTCCATTCAGCCCTAGAATGTCAGAGCTGGGAGGTCCAGCCCTGTCTGTGATAAGCACACGAAAGCCAAGAGAGCGAGCGATTCATGGAGCTACGTGAATTCAATTCGAGGGGCCGTCCTTTATTCTGAGATTTTTGTTCTTCCTACCTTTTTGAACATTACGCCTGTGTGTCTTTCACGGAATGTTGGTATATGAAATGGTAGCGACTGTTTTTTTTTTTTTAAGATTTTTATTTATTTATTTATTTGACAGACAGAGATCACAAGTAGGCAGAGAGGCAGGCAGAGAGAGAGGAAGGGAAGCAGGCTCCCTGCTGAGCAGAGAGCCTGATGTGGGGCTCGATCCCAGGACCCTGGGATCATGACCGGAGCCGAAGGCAGAGGCTTTTACCCACTGAGCCACCCAGGCGCCCCAGTAGCAACCGTTTTAACTGTTGGAATGTCTTTGGATGGCAACGTGAAAAGTCAGCGACCCCTGTAATCATCCAAATTTCTGGATCGTGAAATCCAGAGTCCTGCAAATGAGTGAACTGGTCCTTTCCTCTTGTTTTACAAATGAGAAAACGGAGACCCAGAGAGCGAAAGCATGCGTGGCCTGCTTCATTAGCGGCACTGCAGCTACTGTGTATTTACGAAGAGTCGATCCGTCATACGTGGTATTTAGGTTGTGTGTCCAAATAGTGTTTACTGAGCGGAAGATGCCAAGGGGATGTGACTAATTTGTTTGGGAGAGAAAAGTCTCAACGATATAGATAAGAGCCTCTAGCATTCTGCATCCCTGGGGACAAGCATCCAGCCAGCATTTCGCGGCTGGTTTCGGCTCTGTGGGCTGTTAATCTTCTGTCAGCTCCCAGTGCCTTGCATACAGCAGCTCCTTGCCCAACCAAACTAATTGCATTGACTCTTGGTCACTTGGCTTTTTATCTTGGGAGTAAAAAGGTCAACTGTATTCAGAACAGACTTCATCCAAGAATAATGAGTGTCTGCCTTCTCATGTGTGAAAGAAAATATGCATTAAAAATGCTCAAAATTTTCCCAGTAGAGGTCTTTGGTACAAAACGTGCCCTACACCTCTTTTCATCCATCTTTGGATATCCTGATGAAGGCTCTGTTAATGAGGAAACACAAAACGCTTTAAAAAAAAAACCCACCTGGGGCACCTGGGTGGCTCAGTGGGTTAAGCCGCTGTCTTTGGCTCGGGTCATGATCTCAGGGTCCTGGGATCGAGCCCCGCATCGGGCTTTCTGCTCAGCGGGGAGCCTGCTTCTCCCTCTCTCTCTCCCTCTGCCTGCCTCTCTGCCTACTTGTGATCTCTGCCTGTCAAATAAATAAAGAAACTCTTTTAAAAAAAAAACAACCACCAAACTCTGGTCTTGGGGTGCCTGGATGGCTCAGTCGGTTACGTGTCTGCCTTCGCCTCGGGTCATGACCTCAAGGTCCTAGGATCGAGACCTGCATCGGGCTCCCTGCTCAGCGGGAGGCCTGCTTCTCCCTTTCCCTCTGCCTGCTGCTTCCCCTGCCTGTGCTCTCTCTCTCTGCCAAACAATAAAATAAAATCCAGTTAAATTTTTAAAAAGGAAAGAAAGAAAACTCTAGTGGAAAGTGGGTAGCTGCCATGTGTTGTGTTTTTATTGGGAGCTCTTTCTTTTCCTCTTTGGCCGCACTGGGATGTTTTACATCGGCAAGTGGGGGAAATTACTGTGTAATTTGTGAGTCTCTGGTTGTTCAAACACACACTAGCGTGTATTCTTATTTCTGCCCCTAGACGGCCCAGAAGGTGCACAGGACAGCAAAGCAAGTGTGTAGCCGCCTTGGACAGTACAGAATGCCCTTTGCTTGGGCTGCCAGGTTTGTACAAATATAATCCTGACCTTTCTGTTCGCATTCATCTGTAAAGTTTAAGGCTGTCATCCTTGCCGGCCGCGTTTAGCAGGCGGGCTCTGACAAGCCAGGTCTCTCCCTGGACACTTGGGATGTGGCCGGGTCCTCTCAGGGACCAAATGGCTCTAGCAGCAGACATTTCCCTCTGGGGGCTGGGAGTCTGAGGTCCGGGTGCCAGCATGACCGGGTGATAGTAAGGAGCCTCTTTGAGGTTGCAGACAGCTAGCTGGCTTCTCCTTTATCTTCATCTAGCTGGCCTCTCCTAAGGGCACTAATCCCATTCATGAGGGCTCCACCCTCCTGACCCAATCACCTCCCACACTCCCCTCTTCCTAATACTGGCACTTTGGGGTTTGGTTTTCCACGTGGGAACTTAGGTGGGAGGGCACAGACGTGAAGTCCGCCGCAGGATATGAGAATCCTTTCTCTTGCAACTTGCTGTGCCTCAAGGAACCTTCCATTTCTTCATCTGTGGTGCTTCAGGGAAATTTGCTTTGGCCTCGGTTCCCGATCTGACCACCACTTAATTTTATTGCATTTTAAAGCAGGGTTTATTTGCTACAGTAATGGAATTTTTTTGCCCTCCCCAGAAAACCCAAGATTGTAGCAAATTATGTACAGCGTGCCCGCTGTTTCAAAGCTGGCTAAGTTTATGCTTCGAAAAGCTATCCTAGAATATTTCTGGAAACCGTACTAAAAATGAGAAGGCAAAAGAATGCGGTTGTTAAGTGCAAGCAGGTCATTCATGAATAGACTTCGTTTCCGATGACAAATGCGGGAAACCCGTCATGGGTATGTGGAAGGGTGTTATCTCTAGTTTATCTCTTATGGTAGGTTATATTCTTTTCTTTTTCCCCCAGTTCTTGCAAGTCTACATACAGTGATGACTTAAAATGTCTTTCTTGTCCCCCACCCCTTTGGAGTCCAGGTTCACTGGCTTGTGAGTGGTATAGCCTATACAGCTCACTGAAACTTCTGGGGAAAGGGCACCATGTTCTGAGTAATTCAATCCACTGTGTTCGGTGGGTGTTGGGGGGTAGCATAAGGGGAGGAGATTCTAAGCTAATTAACTCTTCTGTCACTGTTTATAATCATTCCATTTGGGGGAAGCTTTCAGAACATACTTTGTGTTGGTAGATGAAAAAGCATGCTTGTCCTCGTTTTGTGGGCCAGTTAAAAAAAAAAAAAGAAGAAGAAGAAGATAACTAAGGTTGGGTGAATGGCGAAGAGTCACGGAGGTTGGTCTGTTTAGGCACTGGCGGGGGTGAAGTGTGGCTTGTGGACAGACACGTCCTTAGTGGTGCTCTGGCCCGAGAAGTGTGTCGCTGCTGTTGGGATTATTCAGAGTTATCTGGGAACCCTGTACAAGGCGGTGGTCTAAGTGCTTTAGTGTGTACCTTCTTGAGAGGTGAGGACTGTTATTCCTGCCTGGGAGAGGAGGAAATTCAGCCGTGGAACGAGTAAAAAGAAAAAAAAAATCCTTGCCCAACTTCACGGAGCACATGGCCAAGGCGGGATCTGAACCCACAGCACGTGACCTCCGCCCACGCCAGACCACGGTAGCGCGCGGCCCACTGTCGTGGCTGTTCGATGCTGTTTGGTCAGTGGAAAAATGAGTTTAAAAAGTAATTTAGGGGCGCCTGGGTGGCTCAGTGGGTTGAGGCCTCTGCTTTCGGCTCAGGTCATGATCAGGTCCTGGGATCGAGCCCCACATCGGGCTCTCTGCTCCGCGGAGAGCCTGCTTCCTCCTCTCTCTCCCTGCCTGCCTCTCTTGCCTACTTGTAATCTCTGTCAAATAAATAAATAAAATATTTTTAAAAAAGTAATTTAGATATTAATTTAAAAACCTTTGAAAGTAGGCGCTCTGATTCCCTGTTCTGATGAGGAATTGTGCTCCCTTTTCCTTCCTGCATTGTTTTGGATGTCAGCGGCAGCAAGAACTCACTCTAAAGGCTTGCCTGGGGTATTCTAAAGATGTATGCTAAACCCCTGTTTACTGAAAATAAAGGAGGTATGCTTAGAAGTAGGAACCATAGTTAATGCCTAGAAGCACATCTTAGGAGGCTTGGCCGGAAGGAATTATGTTTTTGGCTAGAGCTGCTCCCAGTGTGTTGGGGGCTTGGGCATTACTGCCCATTTTAGCAGTAAGAAGCTGCCTAAAAATGGGAGGGGGTGGGGGATGCCTGGGTGGCTCAGTCAGTTAAAGCGTCTGTCTTTGGCTCAGGTCATGGTCCCGGGGTTCTGGGATCGAGCCCCACGTGGGGCTCCGTGCTCAGTGGAGAGGCTGCTTCCCCCTCTCTCTCCGCCTTCCGCTCTGCCTACTTGTGCCCTCTCTCCATCGAATAAATAAATAGAATCTTTTTTTAAAAAATGGGAGGAGGAAGAGGGGTAAGGAATCATCCACGCTTATATTTGGAAACTCTACATATATCTTGTAAACTTTGTATAAATTGAACCTAAAGATTCAACTTAATGGTCATCAACTTGGAGACACACTTTACCTTTGATTCATATGTGTGCGTTGTATATATCTAGCTCGGTGGATTCTCCACAAATGTTTCCAGTCACGTGACTACCATGCCAACCAAGATATGGAGTGTGTCTGACACTTCAGAAAGTTTCCTCCTGCCCCTGTCCAGGCAGCCATCTCACTCCCATCAGTCAGCCTTCACGCTGATGGGTACTACTACAGATGACTTTTTTCTATTCTAGACCTTTCTACCTAGGGAATCCTGCTGTATGTACTTTCGCATTTGGTTTCTTGTGCTCAGTTTGGCTTTGAGGTTCATCCATATTCTTGTAACATATCCACCCTTCACTCTGAGTAGTATTCCACTGTATGAATATACGACTGTGTATCCATTCACTTGTTGATGAATATCCAGGCTGTTTCCTTTCGGGGACGTAACAAATAAGTCTGTGGTGAACATTTAGGTGTCCTGTGGAAATATACCTGGGAGTGGACTTGCAGGATCAAAGGGTGGGTGTGTGCTGAATTTCCCGAGAAATTACCCAATGAGTTTTCCAAAGTGGTGGTACCACGTTGAATGCGCACCAGCAGTAAGTTCATCTTAATTTGTCAACACTTGAGAATTAAAAAAAAAAATTCTCTTGCTGTTTTAGACCCATTTTCAAAGATACTCAAGGTTCTCTGGATCTGGATGGGAGATTTTCTCCTTTGTATAAACAAGACAGTAGCAAGCTTTCAAATGAAGACATTCTCAAGTTGCTCTCAGAATACAAGAAGTAAGTGTGCTACTGTAGTAAATTGATAAAATAGATGAATTACAGTTTCTTGAAAGGATGAATGCGAGTCATATATGGGAGAAACTGAGTGCTTTGGAGCATTTTTGGATTTGGAAGCATTTGGAAATTTGCATATAGGGTAACCAGTGCGTTCAATAATCATAAACTTTAAGTATAAAATATTTCTTATTTTACACCTAGGCCAGAGAAGACCAAATTGCAGATTATTCCTGGGCAGCTCAGCGTCACAGTAGAATGTGTTCCTGTGGATTTATCAAGTAAGAATTCACATGTTACAAATAAACCTCAAAGGGCTACGTTTGAATCTCAGGTTTTTAATCTTTTCAATATATTTCTTGAGGTATACATGCTGTTTTAACTGCCTAGGGCTGCCGTAAGAAACTCCTACAAACTGGGTGGCTTAAGATGACAGATTCATTCTCTCCTGGTTCTGGAAGCAGGAAGTAAAGATCAGGACGTTAGCAGGGCTGCTGTTCCCTCTCAGTGCTCTAAGGCAGACTCCCTAGTCACTGGATTTAGGGCCCACCCTAATGCAGTATGATGTCATCTTAACCCATCACATCTGCAAAGACCCTGTTTCCAACTGAGCAACCAGGTGGCCCTGTAAAGACCCTGTTTCCAAATACAGTCATATTCTGAAATTCTGGTGGCCATGAATTTTTTGAGGGTGGGGGACACTATTCAATCCAGCACATGTAGTGAATAGTTACAAATTAGGAAGGGTGTTAAGTTGATTTTATCAGATGCTGTTTCATATATAATATATCCTGTCGTGGCTGTTCCCCAGTCAGTTTCTGCTGCTTTTTGTCTTGGGTAAATCCCATCAAGGAATCCAAAAGGAAGAGAGTTTCTTTTCCTCTCTAAAGACAAGGATCTAAGATCTCAGAAGAATGGGCAGAAGACAGAAAAGACACTTTGCGGGAAATAAAGTGGAGTGGCTAATAAAAACTTGAAAAATGTTCAAATCTCTGTAATAATGCCACTAATGCAAATTAAAGTAGCAAAATGCTTTTCTCCTCTGTCGCATTTACAAAAATGTTTAAAGTGCAACTGTCTTAATGCTGGCCGGGTTTTAGCCAGGCACCATCACCTGTCATGAGTAGGAACACGATGTGGTAATCGATGTTCACAGATGTCTAGAACTAAGGCATTTTGATTCTGAGCCTCTCTCTATCCTTTCATTTACTGCAGAAACTTTGCAGTAATGGAGATTAATAACTAGGAGTGACAGACAGTAAATAAGAAAACAAATGAGCGATTTGAGTCGGTGATTGTGGTGGTCAAGGGAGGTCTTGGTCTGGCTCAGAAACTGAAGAGTGCGAGGGAGATAGTATATGGTGGTTGGGGACAGTATGTTCTGGATGGAGGGCGTTGCATACGGAAAGAACGTGAGGTGGGAGCAAGCTTGGTTCATAGGAGCAGAAAGGAAGCCAATGTGGTGTGTGGTAGGAGCAATGAAGATGGGAATGAAGCAGGAGAGGTTCTGCAAGAAATTGGATAGACCACAGTAACTCTTTAAAGTGTTGGATCTTAGTCCACGTGCCATAAGAGGTCACTAAAGGCTCGTAAGCAGAGGTGTGGCACCCGATTCACACCCCAAAACACCTAAGAGTACAATGGATTATTTTTTCCCTAAAGAAATAATTTGGAACGTAGACAGGAGTTTATGCACAAAGGTGTTCTTCACGTCGTTTATTTTGGAGAGAGATTGGAGACAACCTAAGAATCCAGGACCGTCGGTGTGGTTAAGGCGTGATGGTATACCAGGAAACTTCACGCAGCCCTTCATGAATGATGTTGATCTAAAGTCCACAGAAGAAAACATTAGATTAAATGCCAAACAAAAACCAAAAAACAAAAATCCCCAAAACCCAACCCAGGATCAAATTCCATATATACAGTAGAATTTGTGTATTATTACGTAAAACAGACGTCGAAAGGAGACGAGAAGAAAATATGTCAAAATGCTAACAGTAGTTCTGTCTGGACAGTGTCACTTGTCTCCAGATAGTCCCTTGTAAGTATCACTGTAATAATTAGAGAAACCCGAACCCAGCAGAAAACACTGTGTCCTCAGGTGTGACCCTTCCTGGGTCTTCCTGCTCCATCAGTACGGCAGTGCAGCAGGGACAAGCAATGTTAGAGCTCCTTCAGTATATGAATCACCTCCAGTCCCAGGGCTGCTTGGATAAACTCAGCCGCCACACTTTCCCGAGCCTTCGTGCTTTTCACCTTCCGGAGTGTTGAATTTATTATTGGCAACACATCCTAAGATCTGTCATTTCCAAAGGCCTCCCTTATTTCTTGGTGAAAATTGCACCTGCACCAAGTTAACTTTTTGCAGAGTGACTATCCATGAGCTAATTGGAGGCATACATTCACTGTTAGTTCCCTGATACCAATAAAAATTTGCAGTGAAAGCTAAATTGCAGCCACAGGAGGAAAAAATGTAATGGATTTCTCTGCAGAGTTTAAATTTGTAAAAATTATGATGTGTTATATTTGGCAAATCACTCCACATTGAGAACGAACCAGCTATCGTGTCTGGTTTGGATGGTCCCACTCAAATCCGTACCAGGCTACGCCATCTTGTCCTTCTGGGTGCTTAAAGTGGTTGTATGACTTTTTGTCAATCACTAAGAATTCTGTTTGTGAAATCACTCTTTGAGAACGCGGTCTGCGTATATTTTTATAAAGGTTTATAAAGGCAGGAATGTGTTCGTGATTGCTAAATTGTATTATCTTTGCCTGTTTTCTTTCTTCTGGCATAGATTGTATTACTTCTTCATACGTGCCCCTGAAGCCTTTCGAAAAGAATTGTCAAAATATTACTGTGGAGGTCGAAGAGTTTGTTCCAGAAATGACAAAATACTGTTATCCATTTACTGTTTACAAAAACCATCTGTATGTATATCCCTTGCAATTAAAATACGATAGCCAGAAAACATTTGCCAAGGTAAGCAGTATAAACTGTATATTTTGGGGTATAAAATGCAATTCATAATTTTCTGGTTTTAGGACTCATTTTGAGTGATTAATCATTTTTAGGCAAGGAACATTGCGGTGTGTGTGGAATTCCGGGATTCAGATGAAAGTGACGCTAGCGCTCTAAAGGTTTGTTTATGATCTCGAAAAGCATACGCTTTTAGTGTAAAGATAAAGATTTGGGGGAGGCGCCTGGGGGACTCAGTGGGTTGGGTGTCTGCCTTCAGCTCAAGTCATGATCCCAGGGTCCCAGGATCGAGCCCCGCATCGGGCTCCCTGCTCGGGGGGAGTGGCTTCTCCCTCTCCCTCTGACCTGCCCGATTGTGCGCATACACATGCCCTCTCTCAAATAAATAAATAAAATCTTAAAAAAAAAAGAAGAAGATAAAGATTTTGGTACTTGGTGGTTTTATAGGCTAAGTTTAATTTCTTTAAGCGCCACAAAGAAAATGTACTCAAGAGATGATGGTGCTGTTGCCTTTTCTACTCTGGCACATTAATTGTAAGGATAAATATTTTAAAAATATCCAAACGAGGTAGGAGCTTGTGTAGCTTTAAAAATGGGTAAGCTTCATAGACCAGCATTTTCTTTTGCACCTCTTTGATTTTGCACCGCTCTGATGTGCCATCACAAGGTCATTTTCTCCTGTGACCTGATAGTTTCTAATGGTATCATCAGGGGACTGTAAACTCCTTTCTCCTTGAAACCCGAACAGGCTTCGAGCTATCAGAAGCACAGCATGACTGCTTTGATCTGAGACAGGACTTCTCCGCTGGTGCCTCCAAACTTGGATTCGTGGTGGAGGCCAAGTAGAATCTTAGTGTTCTCTGATGGAACAATCCTTAAATACCTCTCACGTCACCGGACCTCTATCTTTTCGCTCTTGAGCATATTAATCAGAGGCCTGAAAGAAAAGTTCCAAGAACATTTAGCTGTCACGGTTGGTTTGGCTGGCCCCCTACTTCTCTAGCTTGAGCCTAAATCAGACAGATGGTGGCTAGTCCTCCACTCAGAACTCCTGGGGAAAAAGCCTGGAAACCCTTAACTAAGACATTGACTGGATGTTTAATAACCCCCAGCTTTGAAAAGAGGTGTTTCATTGTTTTTGGGTTTTGGGGTTTTTTGGGGTTTTTTGTTTGTTTGGTTTTTGTTTTGTTTGTTTCCACCAAGAAACCTTACTTAAGAATTAGCGGGCTCAAATTAGGTTCATTTTCTCTGATTCCCCCCTTACTGGACATGAGAATGACTCTTCCTTTTCCCCCCATGCAACGTCCTTTCGTACCCTTAAAGAGTCTTAGCTTACCCCTCCACAGTTCGTGCAGATTGCCTCCAGAACTGTATTTCAGGAGAATTGGCAATGCATTCATTCACAGGGAGTTCTGAATTTCATTCCTTAGCTGGCCTAGAGGCTGGCTCTGAAGTGACAGGGCAAGGCAATTAGTACTCCATATTTATCCTTGAGCTTATCGGGCCCGTAGAAGTGCAAAACTCACACCAGAAACGCAAATGGATCTTTCCGTGGAACCATAGAAAGCCTCGCATTTATTTTATGGGTCTCACAGAAAGCCAGTGACTTTAAAAACGTGGCTCATAAAGTGAGCCAACAGGAAGCTTATCTGTACCTGGGTGGACATTCAGTTTTTCATGCCTTTAGGCTAGGAATGTGTCTGCTGGTGTGTGTGTGGTTTAGCTCCTTACCTTGCCCGCCGCTCAGAGCTTCCAGCAAATGCTGCTAACTGCCTGGTGGGGAGCTTCTCCTAGGAAGAAGGGCAAATGGCACGAGACAAGTCAGCTTTCCAGATCTGGTTTCAGAGTGTTCCCCTCCCAAATGAGTAGCCAAGTTTGACTTCTTGCTGTCAGCTAATGGGGAAGTGCGTTTTCTTGAGGACCAGAAATTTGGGAGCATCCATGAGGCCAAGTTCAGCGGTATCAGGGGTGGTAGCTGGAGTGACTATAAATGATTCGGAATTTACAAGCTCACGGTGAGAGCTGGGTGGGCTTGGCCATGGCCGTGGGTTCATGGATACATCTAACTGTATGTGGTTCCGTTGTGTTACATTTAAAGGCCTTCGCTGAGATGGGTGACTCCATTTCCTTCTTTTGCAGTGTATTTACGGAAAACCCGCAGGGTCTGTTTTTACCACAAATGCTTATGCCGTTGTCTCGCATCACAACCAGAATCCAGAGTTCTATGATGAGGTGAGAACGCATTTTTCTGATGCTCATAAAACACAGTGGTGGCTCTTCTTTTTCTCTTCATCTCCGTCATTTTCTCTGCCCTTGTGGTCCCTGAATGTTTTGTCCTGTGAAGATAGAAAATGTCACACCAAGGCGAAGGGCTTGACGCCCTTCGATGATGGGGGAATTCGCCCACCAGTGGAAGGGGCTCTGGTGAGACCTAAACATGTAGGGAAGAAACAGGAGACCAGAGCTAGGATTCTAGCCTCACTTTGACAGCTGGCTCCGTGACCTTGAGCAAGTCAGTCCCTCCTTTTCCAAGTCTCCCATTTCCTCAGCTTTTGAAGAAGAAATTCAGACGAGACATTCTGAATGCCCTTCTACATCTTTCTTCCTGTGGTTTTGCATGGGGCTGGGGGCGCAGCCGCTGTGGAAGTGAAATGCTTTGAGAGACACAGCCGTGCGGGAGGGCCACCAGAACCCCGCCGGCCGCTCTAATGCCTCAGTGTGGTGTAGACAAAGAGGAGTGGGATGGCCTGTCAAGCTCCATGCCCCCGTCCACCCCAGTCTACTTCTCTGCCCCTGCCTCTGCCTCTCTTTCCTTCTCCATCTCTTGTCTCTCTGTACTTGCCATTGTCTCTCTTAGTGTCTTCGGCACAGCCTCTTCCAGTCGGTGTGTCCCTGACTTGTCCAAATCTGCAGACAGCTTTTGATTCCCACGTGTCTCCACGAACCTGGCTATGCATCCCAGGCGGGAAGCTTGGCTCTTTCTGCTTCTCAGGGCTCTTTGTCTGAAACCATCCCCCCTGCTGTCACGGTTTTTTCCCCAGATCCACCTGCTGTCCTGGTGGTGGTGGGGGCGGGTTATAGCCCAGCTTTAGGCCACCTCCCTTTCTCCATCCAGTGCTCTTGGTGTGGTGGGGGCAGGGAGGAACAGAGCTGTGCCTTGCGGCTTTGCCCCCCGGGGAGGCAGGTGCCCACATTTCTGTGCAGCAGAGCGTTAGGCACCCAGATGGTCTGGCTGCCGTGAATAGGCGTGTTCGTGGTGAAATATACCTACAATCGAAATTAGCCTTACACCAAAACCCTGCCTTGCGTGAATGATGATGAGGCCAGATGTCCAGCACCAGGCTGTTTTAATATGTCCCCCTCCCTCATGGACACCAGTTACTCCAGAAGACTCGATCATGTAGTGAGTAATCCACATTATTTTGGGGGGGCCCGAAAGAAACGGGCTTTTCAGACACTCAGTCTATATTGACCAGGACAGAGCGAGAGATCGCAAGAGGTTGCATGCGTCTCGGGCAGGTGTACGAACACGCATCTGATCAATTAAATTTGCGATCTGTCTTTTGTATACTTCTGGGGGGCTGTAAAGACATTTGGTGGGGTCCTGATTGGAAAATCACTTGAGGTGCTTGTATTAAAGTATCAGTTTCTAGGATTGAAGTCATGTGCCAAGGGTGATGATTTTTATTTTTTTATTCAAGAGTTATCTTGTGTTTTTCTTCAGAGGCTACGTATGTGAACTGTAATTGGTGGATACTATAATACCATAGTGAGTTTTTGCATGTATGTTTGCAAAGCTTAATTCTTTTTTTTCCCACGCAAAGGAAGGCAACAATTTAGAGAAAAGGAGCCTTTCAAATTCAGTACACATTTTAGATCGATTGCGTTCACTAACTCAGATTGAGTTCACATACTTTCCCTGGGCTGTGAGGCTGTGGTTTCGATCCAGTGTTTTAGAAAATCTGCTGCAAAGTTGCATCCAGGAGAATCCTTTGGACTCTCCAGCACAAGCCATAAATCAGCCCTCACTACCCAGGAGGCTATTGTTGTCAAGTTGAAACTGACTAGAAAAGCCTTTAGAGTACATTTAAATGATAACTATTATTTGATGACTTGGCTTGCTGTTTAGAAAAAAAACATGTCATCGGAAAAGTATGATGAAATTGAACTAAAGGTCTGACTGTCCAGCTTGACAACGAAAACAAAACAAAATGTGATGTGTGATTTTGCTGTCATTTCAGATTAAAATTGAGCTTCCAATTCACCTGCATCAAAAACATCATTTGCTTTTTACTTTTTACCACGTGAGTTGTGAAATTAACACAAAGGGAACAACTAAAAAGCAGGACACAGTGGAAACTCCGGGTATGTGTACTCTTTCACTGTCTCTTTCTACAGCTATTTGAGGTGGAATTGTCTAGAACGTAACCTCTTTTCCTCAAGCTAGAAACCACTTCTTCCCCTCACCAAAAAGTACGTTTCCAAGTTAAAAAGTTCATCGGTGAAAGATGAATTATAGGTTCATTTGAGCATCATTTCTTTTAAGTAGAATGGCTCAGCAGCCAGAACTTTCCAATTTGGCTCGCTAAGGAAGTGGGAAGTAAGCCCAGAGCCCAGGGATATATTTGAGCCAGAGGGAGATTGGGGACCCACCTGGTTCTAGTGAGAGCAGAACAGATTTAATGAATTTGAGTCAACGCTGGTAGTGAAGGGTCAGTCCTGGTCCCATCCAGCAAAGCTTTAGATAAATCAGTGGGAAGCATCCTTAGGCGAACACAGAGGCCCTACAAACATGGAGTATGCCACTGCCACTAGATAAATGTCGGCAGGCCCTGGGATTCAGATCTAAGCTAGCCTGGAAATTCATTCATTCATTCATTCATTCACCAAATACGTCTGTGTATTTATTATGTGCAAGGCATTACAGTAGGTACTAAGGAGAATACAATGGAGACTCAAACACAGATCTTGTCTTCAGTGAGCTTGTGGTCTAGCAGGGGAAATGAGATCTATATAGACGATGATAGGACAAGACAGGAAGTAGTAGCTACCGAAAAAGTGGTGCTGTGTAATTTCAGGGAAGAGTGAGTTACTACTTCGACTGGTTGGAGGGACTAGTGGCTGGGAGTCTGGGAAGGCTTCCAGGAGGAGGTGGTATTTGGGTGAAGCCTTAAAGGGGCAGGGTAGAGTTTGAGAACGCAGTGATGGCAAGAAGGTAGATTCTAGAACAATAGAAGAGCTTGTCCAGAGGCCGAGTATTGAGGGATAGGGACAGGGAACCACGCGTAAGTTCAGTAGGACCAGAGCATGGGGTATTGGGAGAGGAATCAACAGGATGTCAGGTGAAGAGGAGGCACCAGATCATGGAAAGCCTTGAAAGCCAGGCTGTGGATTTGACTGTATTCTGTCACCAGCATGGAAATATTGAAGGGCTGTGAACGCTGGTAAGAACTCTTCTGCAGGAAGTCCCATCGGGCAGCGATGTGATGGCAGAGGGAGTTGGAGCAAGAAAGAAGGAAGAGACGTCAGTTAGGGGCTACTTCAGAGGTCCAGGAGGAAAGGGGGCCGCCCTATGGCAGCAGCTGGGGAATGGAGAGAAAGGGATTGCAGAAGAAGAATATATTGGTTCTGGCAAATGGTTGGCAACTAGAGAGAGAATTCGGAGTTAGCGCTGAAGCGTCAACTCTGGAAAGAAGAATTTGCAAGTAGCAGAATCACGGGGTGGCGGGGAATCCTAGGTTTGGGACTGCCATTGAGTTCGGGGTGCTGGTGAGACATCAGAGTGATGCCCGCTGTGCAGCCAGACTGAAGTATTAGGAAGTTGCCCTTAGGGCTCACGTGGTCCTGTTCTCTGCAGTTTGATCAGGGCAAGGGACCTCGAGGGTTGAGAAGAAATCGGGCAGAACAATAGCAACCCAAGATAGTGCACGTCCTAAAAGACAAATTACTCTTTCCTTATTTAAGTCCTAGACCGAAGTGGGCCAAGGGCCCGGTAGCACACGGGACGGTTATTCCGTGGGCCCCTTATCATGTAGAGCTGTCCACCTGTAAGTGGCTTCACATCCCTGAGCCAGAAGGTATGTGCTCGATCCCGTACCTTTCCAGCTTCCAAGGGCTCTGAGTTTTGACCGAGAGACACCCTTGGCCATGCTCTGATTAATTCACGGTGCAAGAATGTTGCCGAAGCAATTCCACAGAGACCAAAATTCCACAGAGACTGGCGGTTGCCAGGGACTGGGGGAAAGGGGAAATAGGGGGTGACTTCTGAGGGGTGTAGAGGTTCTTTTGTGGCTGTGATGGAAGAGTTCTGGAATTAGGTAGTAGTCGTGGATGCCCAGCTTTGTGAATATGCTAAAAACCGTTGATGAGTATGCTTGAAATGGACAAGTTGTATGGTATCTGAATTCTAGCTCAATAAAAATGTCTATGGGAAAAATTTTCACCCAAGAACAAGAAAGAGATTTTCCCTCTTTTTCTGGCCTGGAAATCTTTGGTCACGTGTCTGATTTTTTCAGTTAACTACCCTGACAGAGTCCTTCCGAACAGCTCCGAATGTGCTCGTGTTAACTTTCGTCTGCTCCTTATAAGAGAAGAGCTCTGGGTAAACCATTTCTGGAGTTATGCTAGTAAAGATGGCCTTAAGGCGCCTTTTGGAGTCTGAGAAAACCATTCAGTCTCCTTAGAGAAAGCAACATATTTGTCTTCTTCGAAGAATTAAAGCATTTGCCAAATGAAAACATTCTAACCAGATTTGTGTTGACTTCTGTGTTCACAGTATAAACACACACACTCACGCAAAGAATTTTAAAGAATCAGAAGGCAGCGGCTTTCAAAAAGGGCCATCCAGCCAACACCCTCGCGCATGTGCCAAAACTTGGTCCCCAGCAAGCTTTTTTACAGCTGAGTTATAAACCCTTGAAGCCCAGAGTAGTAGGCTCTATAATGGAAATAATG
The DNA here is from genome assembly GCA_004024625.1 of Mellivora capensis. NCBI lineage: Eukaryota > Metazoa > Chordata > Mammalia > Carnivora > Mustelidae > Mellivora > Mellivora capensis. The sequence goes on along the minus strand of PISX010000001.1, from coordinate 394,346 downwards.
ACCCTGCTCCAGCTGAGGAATACAGATGGCTCGGGCTTTTTTAGCTGGAACGTGATGAGTTTTCTAATAGAAATCCAAGAAGCTCTTTTGAGCAGAACTGTTAGGAAATACAGAGACAGGGGAAATCGCTCCGTGGATTCAAGTCTTAATGCTGTGCCCCATCTGAATTCTGCTACTACGCCTCTGCCTTCTGTCATCAGGACAACCTGACCTTGACTTGTGACCTTAATTTTCCATAATCCCTCACCGTTGGGTTGCTGAAAGAAAATGCGCAACACACTGATTGCTGGCTGAGATTGTCCCAGACCCGGGACTCTGTGCTCTCACTAAGGATGGGCTCCAACTTAAGAGCTCCGACTCTTTTCAAAAAAATAACTCTAGCATGAGTTATTCCTCAAAGGGTAAAGATAGTGGTACCGATGCACTTGAAAAATTTTTCAGGTTTTCTCCTATATTCTCTCTCTGGGGTCTCTCAGTAACTAGGAAGTGGAAAGACTACATGTCGTTCCCAATTTATAGTCCAGGAAGTTGAGTAGAGAACACGTTAGTGGACAGGGCGGGATTAGGAAGCCATCCAAGTGCATTGTTCCTTCCCCAGGGTTCAGATGCCCACCGCATGGACTCCCATATACAGACCCCCGGAAACATCGCCACCCCGCCCTGCTCTCCAGCAGTCAGAGGTTTGTGTAGCTAATCGCATCTGCAATTTCATCTCTCATCTCTCATCTCATCTTGATTATTGTCTTGGCAGTTGGCTTTGCCTGGATACCTTTGCTGAAGGATGGGAGAATCATTACATTCGAGCAGCAGCTGCCAGTGTCCGCCAATCTTCCTCCGGGCTACTTGCATCTGAACGACGCAGAATCAAGAAGGGTAGGAAAATCCCTGCCTTTGCTGAAGGCATTGCCATGAAATATTTAAAAAGTAGACTTCCGTATTCTAGCGGATAGCTTCACAGAGTCCGGTCTGCGGATCGGTCCACAAGAAAGGTCAGTATGGAAAAGGGGTGTTTGAAAACTTGGAGAGCAGTGTGACCAAGGTACCTCATGTCTGTTGATGCCTTTTTTCTTTTAAAGATCTTGTTTTTAAGGCATCCCTCCACCCAACATGGGGCTCGAACTCATGACCCCGAGACCCAGAGTCTACATGCTCTTCTGACAGAGCCAACCAGGCACCCCTCGCGTCTGTTGGTTCTGAGGACAGTTTTAAGAGCTGGGGCTTGGATTTTGGACATCATCTTTAAAAATGCATTTATTTAGTAATTCATTTTTATTGTGATTTTTTAAAAGTATCAGTCTGCCAAGGATTGGAAATTCAAAATGATTTAGGATCCGTTCACTCTCAAGGCAGGTTATTGTCTCCAATAATTCCCTATGTGTGAAACAAATGCATTTGTTTCTGGGGTTCAAAAAAAAGGGAAAAAGTTGAAATGCATGAAGGTGTCATGTGTCGCTCACCTATCCATAGGTATGTTATGGAAACTTATCTATTTTCTGTTCACAGCAATCTAATGTGGATATTAAGTGGGTGGATGGTGCAAAGCCTTTGTTGAAGATTAAAAGCCACTTAGAGTCTACGATTTATACTCAGGTAAGTTTCGTCATGTAAATTTTGTCAATTTTGGTATTTGAATTTTTTTTTTAGTTGTTTTTGAGGAATCTCTACACCTAGCGTGGGGCTCGAACTCACGACCCCAAGGTTGAGTGTCACATGCTCTTCCTACTGTGCCAGGTGGGCGCCCCTGAATCTGTTTCTTGTTTTAGAATAGACTGTATTTGCTTCCTGCAACCTTAGAGAAATTGTGGCCTCAACTACTTTCTCATTAGTAATAATATCATTCTTAATAGTCATAACTCAAATTTTATAATCCCTTTCAAATCCCCAAATCTGTTTATTCCCTTTAATGGATTCAAGCCTCACATAAGTCCGAAAGGATTGTGGAGGCCCTTATCACCTCTTTAAAAACATAAATTTTAGGGACGCCTCGGTGGCTCAGTTGGTTAAGCCGCTGCCTTCGGCTCAGGTCATGATCCCAGGGTCCTGGGATGGAGTCCCGCATCGGGCTCCTTGCTCAGCGGGGAGCCTGCTTCTCCCTCTGCCTCTGCCTGCCACTCTGCCTGCTTGTGTTCTCTCTCTCTGATAAATAAATAAAATCTTAAATAAATAAATAAATTTTAGTTTTGGGGATAGTTTGGGCTTTACAGAAAAACAGGGTGGTACAGAGAATTCCCATATACCCTTTACCTCGTTTCCCTGTTACTTTTTTTAGTATATGTGCTGCTGAAATGAGCACTCCCTGTTACTTTTTTGAAAGATTTTATTTATTTATTTGAGAGAGAGAGAGGTAGTACAAGCAGGGGGAAGGGCAGAGGGAAGAGGGAGCAGGGAGCCCAATGCAGGACTCCATCCCAGGACCTGGGATCATGACCTGAGCGGAAGGCAGACGCTCAACCAGCTGAGCCACCCAGGCGCCCCACCTAGTTTCCCTGCTATTAACCTCTTATATTCATTAGTATGGCATGTTTGTTACAATTAATGAACCAGTAGTGATACGTAACCAATGACTAAGGTTGGTATTTACTCAGATTGCCTTAGTTTTTACCTATTAATGACCTTTTTGTGTTCCACAATTCTATCCAGGATAGCATATGACATGTAGTTGTCCCATCTTCTGAGGCTCCCCTTGGCTGTGACAAGTTCTCAGACATTCATTGTTTCTGATGACCTTGCCCATGTTCATGAGTAGTGACAGTTGGTAGGCTGCCCTTGGAGTTTGTCTAGTGTTTTTCTCACTGTTAGACTGGAGTCGAACCCAGAAATTTGAAGTCAGTGGGGTCATGGATGACTAGTACAGTTTGCTCTTAGCCTTACCAGGCACACAGTTAGAATCAGATATCTGTTAGAAGGCTCAGGCACCGTTCAAAATATCACCGATGGACAAGATGCAGTCCACGTTCCTTGGTGTGGCCTTTACGAGGTCCATCTTGATGCCACCACCCCCCGCCCACTTCACTGTTTCATGGATGGAGAAACCAAAACTCAGGTTAGATGACTCACCCAAGGTCACTCAGATGCTAATTAGAGGAAGCAGGTCAAAATCTAAATCTTATTCTCCCAGTTCCAGATACAGCACATGCTGTCCACAGAGCCTGCATATAACACCTAGATCCCATATAGGACAGCCAGACACTCGCTGGCCAAGTGCCGTGGTAAATTGAGCATCGAGTGCCTGCGACCTCTCTGGTAGCTCCCTTCGGCTCCAGACCGCTTTTCCTACTCATTTCATTAAAAATGTAGAAGCAGGCCAACTTCAGAGGCTGCACCCATCAAAACCAGAATTAAACGAAGGTTTGACTAGTTGCGCAAAAATTGTGGCTTACCCGGGATGCTTGGGCACATGCTCACTTTGCCTGGTTTTGCTGCTTTGTGCAATGGTCCAGGGGACTAAGGGTCAGGGACACAGACGTTGGTAGCTGCTGCGGCCAGGTCTGGGCGAGCGAAGACCCAGATGGGTAGGTTTGCAAGATGTGGGCGGAGGGGGCGCTAGAGAGCCCATGTCTGAGGGTAAGGAATCACATTTCATGTGGCTGTGTCCATCTGTTTTTCAGGATCTCCATGTGCACAAATTCTTCCATCATTGCCAGCTGATTCAGTCAGGCTCAAAAGAGGTTCCGGGGGAGCTCATTAAATATTTAAAGGTAAATGAATGGCTTTCTGTGAAAAGGTTTGGTTTTAGTGTCTTTCTTGTTGCCACCTTTTGATGGGGGGAGGGGGAATCAAACTAACCCCTTACCACACTTTGGGCCGTGTACCCTCAAGAGAATACTTTCTGTGTGCTCTTCTGTCAAGTGCCTACTTACGAGCAGACCTCAGAGTTGCTACCTTAGCAAGAGATTTTGTAACCAGAATGTGTCGACATATTTGTGGAATTCTCATGAAGATGTTTCTTTCAGTTCCATAAATGGATTTTTTCAGGTCTTTTCTCTTCCTGCCGACTGCCCAGGAAGGGTGCTGTGGGGAAAAGGGTCAGGATTGAAATGGAGACCCCTTTGCTTGGAATAAAATGACAATTCCTGTGTCTGTGGATGAAAGAATATTAAAAGGGCCAACTAAAGACAGAAAACCCTCGTTTCCGCATGTTGTGTGGGAGTGAGCCCTAAGGAACACCACATTTTATCCAGTGTATCGAGAACCCAAGGCTCCCGTTTATTCCCTAACGTGGTAGGACCAAATTGTACATCACGGGACCTAGCTGACGGCCACTCTCCTTTTGGTTGACCTACCTTTGGTAGGTCAGCCATCGCAAGCCTGAGGAATTTATTTAAAATAATAATTTATTTAAATTATTAAAAATTAAATTAGACATGAAATAAAAAATAATTTATTTAAAATAAAAATTTTAAATGAAATCTCTACAGGATTTCCCTTTGGACATAGGTTACTACTTAATGCTGTTCTCAGTAAACAAAAACGTGCATTTCTTTCAGAGAGATAGTGTGAGATGAGATAGCATGGATGGATGGTGGAATCATTTGCCGAGTTTGTGTCCTAGACCTGTCCCTCATTAGCTCGGGGACTGGGCTTGGCCAAGTGACCGAGCTATTCCAAGCCTTCGTTTCTTCATCTGTCACATAGGGAGAACCAGTAATGCCAACCTGTAGGGTTGTTTTGAGGCTTCCGTGAGCTAGGGCATCTACTATGTAGTGCAGTAATCCTGGAGTCTACACCGATCTCTTGAGTGCTTTCGATGGACCAAGCATCATTCTTAGTGTTCGGAATGTAACTGAAGAAAACAAACATTCTCCTTGTTGTCAGGGGGCTTACTTTCTGGTGGAAGGGGATGGATAATAAACAAATGAATACATGAATATATACATTCATTCAGGTGGTAATAAGGGCCACAAAGGAAACTCAAACATATCAAAGAGAAATAAAGAGTGAGAAGGGGTCTCTCTTCTCGATAAAGTGTTAGAGAAGGTCTCTGGTAAAGTGACATTTGCCAGAGACTTAAGGGAAACGAGGGTGCCAGCTAGGTGGACTTCTGGGGGGGCGGCGCACTGGGAACAGCAAGTGCAAAGCTCCCCCCGGCCCCCAGGAGCTAGCTCGGCTTGTTCAAGGGACGGTGGTATTTCCAGAATGTGGGGCTGGCACACGGAGGGAGAGACCCTCATACTGGAAAGGTGGCTGAGAAGCTAGCCAGGTCAGGCCTCATAAGCCACGATGAGGATTTTGAATTCTACTTTCGATGAGATGGGGAGCCCTGCGGGGTGATGAACAAAGGAGCCCCATGATGGGACTTGGGTTTTTAAAGTCTTATCCTGCCTACCAGATCGAGCATAAACTGTTGGAAGGGTAGAAGCAGGGGGATAGTTGATTAAAGATGGCTATTATTCTTAATCATCATTAAGAAGTCTGATCGTCCTCTACCTTCCAAATCCTTTCCTTGGATAATGTCTAGAATGCCTTCTTTACGTATGTATGCTTAGCCTGCTAAGTTCTTTGGCTTTTCTTCCAGTGGGGAAGCTTTGTAAAGTTTTAACGGAATGGAATAGAGCAGAGCATCATTTTCGAATGTACTGGTAGTCTTGAAATGGAGAAAAAAATGTACTCATATTTGTGTGGAAATTAGGGTGTGGAAATTTCTGGTATTTATGTGACCTTTGCTCGCCCTCTAGTGGCAGCCAGTGAAATGCTGCACGATTACAGAAAGTGCCCAGTTCCTGTAAGGGACCGTTAGTCCTGAGTGGGAGTCTTGAGATTTTTTTTTTTTTTTTTTTTTTTTTTTTACAAATGAGGAGACTGAAGCCCGAGTAGAGGGGACTTACCTGTGGTCGCTCACCTGGTTAGGAGCAGAGTCGAGCTGAGCCTGTGGCGTGTGTCTCTTGACTCCTAGTCCCATAATGACATTCTTTGGCCAATTCACTGGCCCTGTACTTGTTGAGCTTTTATTGTGTATGTAATAGCTTCCTGGGTGTTGCGAGGCTTGCAGAGAAGAATAACTTCGGGTCATTGCCCATGGGGATCTTAAAACCAGTCGGAGAGACAGGGCACGTATAAGCGGAATGACGATATAAGTGAGTGGTACCAATAAGAGTGTGGGGCAATGTGTGATAGGCAGCAAATGCATGATCCAGGTGATAGTGCTAAGGGTCCAGGGAACTGAGGGATCCCTGAGACTAGACGCCTCCCATCTTTATTGTAACGCTTTGGTTCCGTATTTTATTTGTTGATTCAGTCATTCGCCAAATACTTAATCGAGCACCTCGTCAGGGCCAGCTAGTGCAGTGGGCACTAGGAATAGGATGGGAAAGCAGTTCAGACCACATCCATGCTCTAGTTGGGGGTAGAGAGGGTATAAATGAGTAATTTGAGATCAAGATGTATGTTGCGGAGAAAATAGAATGGATGAATGGGATCCAACATGAGAGGAGTGCATTCTAGATGGAGTTGTTGGGGAAGGCCGTCTGAGGACATGATGGATGGAGCCAAAGAGAAATTGATGAGAAGAAGATAAGCGTAGGGGTTAAAGCTGTGGCAAAGGAGGACAGAATATCACAGCAGGCGTAAACACCTTGCGATGGCGTTGGAAGGATAGAAAAGAAGAAAAGATGAGTAGAGCTGGAACACAGTGAGCAGCTTGTGGAGGGGGAGGTGGCATGAGACGAGCTTAGAGGGGGAAGCGGGGTACGTGTAGGCATGGGAAGCCCTTGGCAGCCTTTTGTTCGTGGTGGTTTGTTTGGTCTGTAACAAGGAGGAGAAGAACACTCTAGTTGTTGCGTTGAGAGTCAATTACCAAGGAGTGATACTGGATCAGTTTTGCCTTGAATGCCCATCTCTCTTTTCTACCTGATATTAGCCCACTTTTTAATTCTTATTTATTTGAGAGAGAGAGAGAGAGAGAGAGAACAAGCAGTGGAGAGGGCAGTAGGAGAGAGAGAGAGAGAGAAGAAGAAGAAGAAGACTCCCCACTGAGCAGGGAGCCCGATGCGGGGCTAGATACCTGCACCCAGAGATCATGACCCGAGCCAAAGGCAGACGCTTAACTGGCTGAGCCACCCAGGCGCCCCATCCACTTCGCCTTTCATCTGCCTCCTCTCTGCAGCCTCACTGGACATCCCCTGCCCACGTGAAGACTCCATTGCTTCTTCCTTCATGCATTCGTACATGCCATTATTGTACTGTTGACCACTGTCGTTATAGATTTAGCTCTAGGTCTTTCCCCCCAGAGTCTCTGAACTGCTTGATGGGGGGAACCAGGTGTTTTTAATGTGCTTGGCCCTTGGAGGGTCATTTAGTATGCCTTTGTTGAATGACTGAAATGAGCGGCTTCACCAAAGTAGGGGTTTCAGCTTACTTGGAAGGATGGTTAGGATGTGGCTAAAAATCAAACAAATGCACAAAGGTGGACATGCGTAGGATATACTCCCAGAGCAGTCAAGGCACCGGTCTGGCCTCATGAAGAATGAGGAGTGTTAAGCCTGGAAATCTAGGTTGGGTCTTAAGTAATCTTGGCCCTTAGGCCAGAGTTTCTCAGCGTTGGCCCTGCTGACATTTTGGGTGGGTTCATTTCTATTTGGTCGGTGGCTGTCCAGTGGTAGGACACTTAGCTGCATTCCTGGCCTCCATCCACTAGGTGTCAGTAGCACCCGCAGTTGTGACAACCCCAAATGTCTGCGGACCTTGAGCGATGTCCCGTTGGGCGGGGGGAGGGGACAAGTGGCCCCTGGTTGAGAGCCACTGCCCTAGGTAATGGGGAAGCATCACAGGCATTTTGGGAAGAGGTGGTCTGATAGAACCAAATTGGGGGGAGATGAATCTGGAAATGAGAGCTGGATGTGTGGAGAGTTAAGAGACCTACTATGAAATGATAAGACTATTTTGGTTATAGGTTAAGAGGGGCGATGGCAGTAAGGCTAGAAGAGAGGGGGGCAAAAGGAAGGAAGAACTGAGAGGATAGCCCATGGGTTCCTTGAGCTCGTTCTCTTGCCTAGTGCATCTGACCAAAGAGAATCTGCCCAGATGGAAGAGGTCACTGCCGAGATGCTTCGCGTGTAGATGCTAGTGTTCTGAAAAGGTTTGGTGGGGCTAAGGACGGTGAGACAAAGCAAAAGAGAAATGGACCGGTCTCCTCCGTCTCTGCATTTCCCATCACGCTGAACCTTGAGCTGGTATAGAAGGTGCCTGGTGAGACTTGTCTTCACCTTTCGGTTGGCTGGTTGATTAAATGATCGAGTGAATGTCTGAGTGAAGGAAGGGGTGGGGAAAAGGGAAGGAAGAAGGACATTTTATAGATTTTGCTGCCGGGATCATTTCTGAACATACGAACACGTTGCCTCTCTGTGCTTGGCGTACTTGTGGCTGGAGACAGGGTGTTAGGCCTGGGAAGAAATGGACTGTGGGGATTTTTGAATGCAAGGCTACCTCAGTTTGTGGATGGGGCCAGTGCAAAGCTAGTCACACGGAGGAGTGTTCTTTACTGCATCTCACTTCCTTCTCAGCAGATTAGCAGATGGTCCACATTCTGTAGAATGTGCTCCATGCCGGGGTCCAGCAAGCCAGTCTCCAGAACCTTCAAACACATCTGCTCTCCCACTCCAGTGGAGTGCCGGTTTACCAGGAGTCCGTTGTCTTTATTCCCAAACCCCTTTATCCCAGTTACACTTTTTATCTTTGGTAGATGAAGTGTTTCATGTGAAATACACGAACAAAATCTGAGTGCTGAAATAGAGATGTGGTTAAAGTAATCAACAAAACAAAGTCCCCTGTTTTTTTTAAAAAATTTATTTATTATTTATTTGATAGAGAGCACAATCTGGGGGAGCAGCAGGCACAGGGAGAGGGAGAAGCGGCTCTCCGAAGAGCAGGGAGCCCGATGCGGGGCTCAATCCCAGGACCCTGGGATCATGACCCGAGCCAAAGGCAGATGCCTAACCAACTGAGCCACCCAGGCACCCCCCAAAGTTCCCTGTCTTAGGAAGCTGCCATCGAAGTGGGCTTATAATCGAGTGAATGTATTTCTCTTTACTTAATTTTTTTGTTGCTTCACATTTGCAAGTTATAGCATATTTCTATGTGTTTTCATAACTAATAATGACTTATTTTAGTGTTTGCATGCCATGGAGATCCAAGTCATGATACAGTTTCTACCTGTAATTCTTATGCAACTCTTCCGGGTTCTCACCAATATGACCCATGAAGATGACGTTCCTATCAACTGCACCATGTGAGTTTTGGTGTTATAATACAAAGACGCAACTTTTGTTTCTTTTTTGGGTTTCTTCATTTTTCACTATAAATTTATCTTCCAGATAAGAACCCAAAAGTCAGATATCTAATATCCATTTTCTCTTGTTTCATGCTTCTCAGACTGGGGAACTTGTATCGCCAGGGATAGATGGTACTAGAAACCATAGAAGAAAATGTGTTTTTCTCCACCAGGGGTTCTAAAACCTGGCTGCATGTTAGAATCACCTGGGGAGCTTTTAAAGAGGTCTGTGCCCAGACCACATTCATACCAATGAAATCAGAATATCTAGGGGTGGAACTCAGCATCTTTTTTTTTTTTTTTAAGTTTTCCAGGCGATTCCATAATGCAACAGAGTTTGAGAACCATTGCCCTAGACCGGTGTTGTCCAATAGAACTTTCTCCAATCATGGAGTTGTTCTACACTCGGGCTGTCCAATATGGTAGCCATTAGCCACATTTAGCTATTGAGTACTTGACATGGGGCTAGTGTAGCTGAGGAACTGAATTTTTCACTGTTGTGAATTTCAATTAAATAGCCACAGGTGCCTAGTGGCTCTCATGTTGGACAGAGTCACCCTAAGCCATGAAGTTTTATTCAAAACAGTGAGGGAATATAATTTTTATGGAAACAAACAAGGATCTATGGTAGAGTAGAAGGCAAAATGTGCTGACTTTGCAGTTCAGGTAGGATGCTTGAATGCATTGAGAACTCAGTGTGGGATGTTTCTGGCTTTGTTGCTTCTGCTGTTGCCACGGCCTCTCCCACTGGGCCTTACATGACACCCCGACTCTGCTGCTGGGGACAGTCTGCTCACAAATTTACAAAGCATTCCTCTAGTCCCATGGTTCTCAAATACGGCTCCTACCCCAGCAGCATCAGTATCACCTGGGAGTGGATGAAAAATGCTCATCTTTGAACTTCACCCCAGATCTCCAAAATCAGAACCTCTGGGAGAGGGACCTTCTGTCCTCCAGGTGATTCTGATGCATGATCAAGTTTGAGAACCACTGCTAGTCTCGTAGATGAATTTTAGATTTACTGCTGATCACAGGTCACACCATTATACCCATCCTATCTCTCTCTTCCTTTTCCCCATCTGTTGCTGTGCTTTTCATTTTATCTTTATCTTTCCTTTCCTTTTACTCCCTGGAGGGGATTTCATTTTTCACCCCCCTGGAGGTCTGTTGGCCCATTGTAGCCAAGCTCCTACTTGAAATGTGCACAGAGATTTAGAGCAGAGAAGAGACATCTGGGCTGGAAACATACTAGCCTTCTTTTGAACCAGGAAGTGTTTTTGCAAGGCCCTGAGCATGTTAGATGCTGAAGTCTTTGTTAGGCCATCTTATGTTGTCTGCGGTCCTCTCACTTTTAATGCTTCGGGTAGTGTGGGGGTATTTTCAGGGCCAGACGGTCCAACTGTGGAAATTCACCATAGCCTGACATGCTGCCCTTTGTGAATGTGTTTTCAGGGTTCTCTTACATATCGTTTCGAAGTGCCATGAAGAAGGCTTGGATAACTACTTAAGATCCTTCATCAAGGTTTGTGGAGGAAACTTTGTTTGGGAGCCTTTTCTTTTCCGTGAGAATTTTGACTGACGGTTCTTCATTTTTTCCTTCATTTGTAGTATAGCTTCCGACCTGAAAAACCGAGCGCTCCTCAGGCGCACCTGATACATGAGACCCTGGCTACCACCATGATCGCCATATTGAAACAGTCTGCCGACTTTTTAGCAATAAACAAACTGCTGAAGGTAAGGAAACGGGACACAACAGGGGAATAAAAGGAGCCAGAGACGTACTCGCTTGACACCCTCCCACTTGGGTCCTGGTCTTTTCGTCCTTTACCCCCTTTCCTTACCACTCTGCTCAGGTATCCTTTTCCCTCATGCACTCCACAGAATCTTCTTCGTTCTCTTCACCCTTCCTGCCCACTCCCTGTTCTCAGTCGAACGTGTAATAGAATTGTGTAAAAGAAAGACCTGGGTTAAGATCTGCCAGCTAATAGTTCTGTGACCCAGAGTCTGTTACTGATCGTCTCCAAGCATCCAGTTCCTCATTTCTAAAATATAAGTGAGGCACTTAACACGTCATTCTAGCACACAGACACTCAAGTGGTGGCTCTTATTTTTGTCATGAGTTTTACTATTTCCGGGAATGATGGAATTTCAATTTCAGACAGCTGAGGTTATATCTGCCGGAGGCTTCTCTCTACCCTTCAGATATACTCACGCAAACACCTGTGCTCCTTGGGCTGGCCCCAGTGACGAACCAAGGGCAAGGCTGGGCTCCTCACTGGGTGCAGACACTAGTAAGATTCATTGTCTGTAGGGAATTGAAAAGCAGTCATAAAATAAACTAAAAGTTGGTTTGCCGTCAGCAAATCAAAACAATGTGAGTGGTAAAATGGCCCTCCTCCCCGAGGAGGGCAACATTCCCACCACAGGCTCTTTGTACCTCAGCAGCCGGCCCTGAAGTACAATATCACGTCTCCGGCAACGCGCTTTGGAGGTATTTTGTGGAACTACAGTCGTAGAATTGCGATCACCTTAAAATGCTGTTAAAGTTCAGAGATCAGACCCACATTGATTTGTCCAGCTTTGCTAAGCTTCAGGATTTGGATAACTATTAAACATTGATTTTATGTATTTGTTTGTTTATTTTAGTACTCATGGTTTTTTTTTGAAATTATTGCAAAGTCTATGGCCACATACTTGTTGGAAGAGAACAAAATTAAGGTAAGTAGGCTCAAGAATAATATTTAACACGGGCAGAGAAGGCTCATTTTATTCACTGGTAGCAATGACACGCAAATCCTCTTACGCTGAAAGGTGCTTAGCCCTTAGCTTTTTCAGTTTTGCCTTAAAACACACACACACACACACACACACACACACACACACACACACACCCGTCAGATGAATTGCATAAATCTGAGGTCTGAGAGTTCATGCATTTTCAAAGTCCTCACACATTCTTCCACGTACATTCTTTAGTTACGTGTCATGTAAAATGCATTTGCTTTGAAGCTTCCCCCTCATCTTATAGCTTAAACATGTCTGTTGAAACATTTTCTCAGTTACAGGAATTCTAGGGTTCAGATTTGTGAAGTGAAAGATACTCACCTCGTACTTGCCATTTTTATCAGATTTTTCACAGGGCAGGTTTACCAAAATCGAGATGCACAGATAAATGAATTCTTTGTTGTCAGGAAAATTAAAAAATGGGATGAAAGCCTGGGGTGTGTCTACATCTCAGGAATGTGATGCTGAGGTTGGCTTGTTGATGATTTCAGTCAGTTCTATTATTCGAGGTCCAGATAGTTCCTATAATAGCCTGAAGTGTACGTTGAGCGAGCGATGGCATTTTTAAGTTGGGAGAAGAGTTAGACTCCAGTTAAACACAGATATGTCTAGAATGTGTTTGCAAATAAGAATGGCAATCGATTTAGACCTTTTGCGACTCTGACTTTTTGCTATGCCTATTTTATTGAAGCTTCCCAGAGGCCAGAGATTTCCAGAGGCGTATCATCATGTCCTACATTCGTTGCTTCTCGCAATAATCCCCCACGTGACTATCCGCTATGCCGAGATTCCTGATGAGTCCCGAAATGTCAATTATAGTTTGGCTGGCTTCCTCAAGGTGAGTTAAAGGCAGCCAGAACGTGGTAAGGAATTATTCTTCGCCAGTATGGTCTTTAAAACCGAAGAAAAAATTGCCTACTTTCTAGAAACTTGGCTAGGTCTGCGTAAGCCCGCTGGAGAAACTTTTTTTTTTTAAGATTTTACTTACTTATTTCACAGAGAGAGAGAGACAGAGCACAAGCAGTGGCGGGGGCGGGGGGGGGGGCCGGCGGAAGAGCATAGAGAGAGAGAGAGGGAGAAGCAGGTTCCTTGCTGAGCAGAGAACCAGATTCAGGGCTTGACTCTGGGATCATGACCTGAGCTGAAGGCAGACGCTTAACCGACAGCCACCCAGGTACCCCTGGGGAAATTTTTGACTGAATGGGTCCATCAGTTAAACAGCCCAGTTTGGGCGCCTGGGTGGCTCAGTCTGTTAAGCCTCTGCCTTTGGTTCAGGTCATGATCCCAGGGTCCTGGGATCAGGCTCCCCATCGGGCTCCCTACTTGGGAGGGAGCCTGCTTCTTCCTCTCCCTCTGCCTGCCGCTCCCCCTGCTTGTGCGCACTCTCTCTCAAATAAATAAATAAATAATCTTAAAAATAAACAGCCTGGATGTTTTTTTTAAGCCCCCCACTGAAATGGCTAATTAATTAAATCAGAGGTCCCACACAGGTGGCTTAGCCAGAAGGCATGTTTTGCTCGTTTCACATGATGTTTTTTCAAACATGTTAATTTGAGTACCTTTAGATGGGGCATGTACTTTCTACATTGCCACAGTCCCCACCACTCCTTAGCATGCCCCTGACTCTCCTTATGCATTGAAATCACTTCTCTGACCCCTGCTGGTTCTTGAGTTTGCATCACTGGAACTGAAGCAACCTGTTTGCTGATGTGACCACAGCGTCCATGTGGTTAATCCACATGAAGGAAAATTGTTAATCTCCACCCATGAGATGATTTTGAGAGAGATGGAAGCTCCTGTATTGATGAAGGACCGCACATTTATTGTTGCCATATATTGTCATTATCTGTACATAAGGGGCAATGCTTGGGTGCAGCTGTTCTGGATGACAACGACATTTGTTGCAGAGAAGGGGCATGGGTTTGTAATGCACTCAGCTTTCACCTGCTCCTTTCCCTCTTCTCCTGGCTCTCCATCCTATCTCAACCATATGTGAAGAACCTCAGGGTCAAGGATCCATCCAAGTACTTTTTTCTTTAAGATTTTATTTATTTATTTGACAGACAGAGATCACAAGCAGGCAGAGAGGCAGGCAGAGAGAGAGGAGGAAGCAGGCTCCCACCGAGCAGAGAGCGGAGAGCGGGACTCGATCCCAGGACCCTGAGATCATGACCCGAGCCGAAGGCAGTGGCTTAACCCACTGAGCCACTCAGGCGCCCCCATCCAAGTACTTTTAATGTCTAACATACTCTAGTCTTCCCTATTCAAAATTCACAACAAGGTTTCCGAGCTCCAGAGTATGGTTTTCTTTTTTTTTTTTTTTTAAGATTTTATATATTTATTTGACAGAGATAGATCACAAGTAGGCAGAGAGGCAGGCAGAGAGAGAGAGAGAAGCAGGCTCCCCGCTGAGCAGAGAGCCTGATGCAGGACTTTATCCCAGGACCCTGAGATCATGACCTGAGCCAAAGGCAGCGGCTTAACCCACTGAGCCACCCAGGCGCCCCAGAGTATGGTTTTCTGATAGAAGAGCCCTCTTTGCCAGAATTAAGATAAAAACTTAATGCTATTACAGAAACTTGCGTGTATCAAAAACCAAACATCCACCCATCTTTTTAAAGTAAACTAGGGAGGACAGTATTTGAAATGTAATGTCTCCGTTTCTTCCATGGAGCTGGAACCTGAAGGTTACTATGTAAAGGGGCTAGAACATAGTTGATGTCATAGCAGTGTTGACTTCCTCGAGTCAACAAGCATTTGCCTGTGAAGATTCAGCGGTGGAAGGCTGTCTCCGAAATCCTGTTTCTCCTACATATTCAAGATACAGTGTGAGTGACTGTTTTGCTATAAGCAGAAACAAGATACAGTAGGAAGACCAGAACAGGAGGGATTATGAACAGGAGCTATGAGCAGAGCCTAGAAGAAAAGTTCCCTGCAACAAGAGTTGGTGTTACAGGTAGAGGACCCGTGAGCAAAGAAGAGGAAATAAGCGTGTCTGGGAGTTGTTTAGGGAGGATCGAGAAGGTCATCGTGAAGAGCATTTAGGACGTACGGAGGTAGGGCTGGGGAAGTTTGTCTGGTGCCCAGTGATGGAAGGCCTTGAACATCAGTCTAAGGAATTTCGATTTTGATCTGTATGCCGTGGGGAAAGACCAGCAACTTACGAGGATAAGTTTGTTGCTGGAATGATGGAAGAAGTGAGGACAGCACAGTCAGGGTAACCGGCTAGAACCTTAGTCCCTTTCCCTTGTCTGCCTGGTAGAGTCCATTCATCTTTGAGGCTCAGCTCTGCCCTCACCTTCCCATGGCGTTTCGAGCACCCCTTCTGTCATTCCGCCGTGCTTTCCATACTTCCGTGGTACTTCTTACTGCGCCATATTTTAATTATTTATTTGTCTTTACCATCGGATGAGTATAAAGACCATGTCGTATTCACCTTTGTATTTCTCTAGAACACTGTCTCAGTCGCCATGAGAAATGAGATGCAAACAGTTGGTTGATCAAATATTGAGTTCCTTGTATTTCACATTAACAGTGTGGACCCCATGGAGAACGTAAAGGGAAAGAGAGACTTTCTATTGTCCTATCTGGGTAAAAAGACAGGGAACTAATAAGTAAAACACAAACTAGCATCGAAGAAAATGTTTAACAAGGGACTTGTGGGCCAACATGGCTCAGGAAGCTGGGATTTCATCAGAACATTGAGTAATGGGTAGGATTCGGCTGAAGTAGTGCTAGAATTACTAGGTAGGCCTGGCCTGAGCACAGACCCCAAGGTGGGAACACACAGCGCTTCTGGAGCGGATAATGAGCCGACGAGCTGTACTGGGCAGTGAAACGGGCGAAGTAGGTTGGGACAACATTGCGAGTGTCCTTGAATGCCAGGCTAAGGAGTTGGAAGTTATATTAAAGGCAATAAGGAAGTAATGAAAGCTCTGGAAGGAAGGTGACCTGATTGGGGCTTGGACTTAGAGATGAATCTGGAAGCAGGTGGATGGGGAGATGACAGGTGCATGCTGGTTCATAGCCTTCTTGGACTTGTGAACTTGCCCAGGAATGAGAACCTTATCTAGGAGGAGACCAGCGGGCACCTCTGGACATCGGGAAAGGCTGTCACAGAGGAGGGCTGTATTAATGGGCCAAGACTCTGTAGAACACAGGAGAGCCTTCTCTTTGGGTCTGAAATGTTGCCCTAGCCCAAACCCCACTTTTAGTAGTGAACTGACCACCATACACTTCTCTTTGAGCTTTTAGAATTGACCAGAATGAGACAGAATAGCTAAATAGATTACATGTGCGTGTATGTATATGTGTTTGCGTGTGTATATACATACATGTACATGTATGTTTATCCGTCTATCTCCATGTGAACATTGTACAATTGGGACCCAATTCCAACAACACATCACTTGCCCTTTCCCTTCTTTAAGGTCACCTACCGTAAAGCTCCGAAAACCATTATTCTATTATCTGTAAAAGCGAGAATGTCATGCCAGACTTCCAGAATTATGTCACTGTTCATTTTCTTTTGGTTTCTGTAGCGTTGTCTGACACTAATGGATAGAGGATTTGTTTTCAATCTGATAAATGACTACATATCTGGATTCAGCCCCAAAGATCCCAAGGTAAGTTAGAAGGACGTCCCCATAGCGGCCGTCCAACATCAGAGCGTGAGACCAGGGGTAAGACTTAGTCCCTGGAGGATTTGGAGCTGCTGTTTTTGCTTAGGTTCTCTGAGTACAGCTGTCGCTCAGAGCTGGGGATGTTGGGTAGTGTGGGGGGAGTCCCCGAGACCACCCACATGTTCAGTGGTACGCCGGAAAGACCCACAGGACTCAATGTAGAGTTATGGCAGCCTTCGTCACGACTAAGGATTCGTGACAGGGACACACCAGGGATACGCAGTTGGAACAGTAACGGAAAAGCACAGCGAGTGGAGTCCTGGGCAGTTCTTATGCAGGGTTCCCGAGGGGCCGCCCTCCCTCCCGTGAAGGTCACGCTGAGTACAGCCTTCCTCCAGCAGGGAAAATGCCGAACATGCAGCCACATGCGTTCAACATGGCTTTTCAGGGACGCCCATTAGAGACCTGTGGTCTAGGTTGTTTCTTGGGGACTGGTCATATACTGGAGATGGGTGGAAATTCCAGAGGCAGGAAAGGGAAAGAAAGCAAGTGTTCACAGTAAATCACATTGTTTGTACAAACAGTCCGAGCAGGCTGGCAGAGGAGGCACAACCTTATCGTGTAGGGAGCATTTCAAAATCCAATTTCCCAAATGCCAGCCAGCAACCAACCTCGCCAGCAGGCTTGCTTTAAAAGGAGAGCCTGCTGGTGTTAACTCTTTCCTGCGCGGGTCACATCTCAAGGTGTGCTTAAAACACCGAACACTTCTGTTTGGGAAATTAATGCCCTGTATTTAATGATTAAAATAGTAAATGCCGACAAAAAAGGGAGTTCTGTGTTGTTGTTGTTGTTTTTTTCTCTAGGTCCTGGCTGAATACAAGTTTGAATTTCTGCAAACGATTTGCAATCACGAACATTACATTCCTCTGAACTTGCCAATGGCATTCGCGAAACCTAAACTCCAGCGCGTTCAAGGTATGTGTTTGCATTTTCCATCATTCGAAACGGTGTTTTCCTTCTTGGGGGGCTAGCGCTAGCGTAGCATACTGTTTTCTAGGTAAACCGGGAATTGAAAGGTAACCTCAGAATCGTTAACTGTCCGAAGATTCGCTCCTTTAATGGTAGCCCACACTTGCTTCGTAGTGTCAGTGGTAGTAGTAAATTACATCAGCGGCTGCTTAACCAGAGATGTCAGATAGTAGTACAATTACTTTCTGTGGTAATGTTTGAGCTCATACATGAGATCAAATTAAAAAACAAACGTAGAAATGCATTTCCGCTGAAAGGAAGCTCAGAGAAGCGTAAAAGCAGAGTGGAATTGTAATTTGTCGTATGTATTCAATGTATGATATGCCTTCAGTTAACTCCATTGCTAGTTTTATTGAATGCTTTGTTGTACGGCACTATTCTTATGTTACTATGTTTTTTATTTGTCCCTTTTCTTTTCATATATTAATTAGATTTTTTTTCATTTGCGGTGGACCGTTTGACTTCAGTAGGTAGGTTTAACTCGGTTCACTCTACAGTAGTTCACTGTCTTTAAAAACGATTTGATGAATGGCTAAGATGGACGGTAGGGGTGGGTGGGGGGCTTTGTTTGCTTTTCATATCGTCCCTGGCCACAGTGAGGTTTTAGGCTAACAGACTCAGAAAACCAAGGAGATGGTGTATGAGGCCGTATTTTTTGTTTCCTTTTAAAATAAGCTTACACATTGATTGCTAGAAGAATCCGTTTGAAAACCAGTTCCTGCTTAAGGCAGCGTGGGGCCCGGAGGATGTACCTGTTCTTTAAGTGTGTGTCCTCTCTCCCAGGCTTGCCTCCTTTCTCTCTGACCCTGTCTAATGACTGCTTGGCTGCAGTTTTGAAGGTCTGGATGAAAGGACCCGATTGGATGTATTCAAATCAATGAAGTCAAAACAAAACGAAACGAAATTTAACTGCCATTGCAGAATCTACCCAGATAGAGCCCCCCTGGGTTAGTCACGAGTGGCCCCTGTGCGTGGAAAGTGCTTGGCATTTCCCAAAAGAGGATGACCCCGGGGCAAGAAGAATATCAGATGCCTTGTGTCTCCAGGGGGTAGGGGTCTTAATCACTGAATTCCAGCCAGTGAATGTAAAGAAAAAGTACTTAGAAAACCAAACACCTCTGCTCAACCACTCCCATATTTGATTCTGAGCACTTAGAGCTCAGATGCTTCCCTGTTATTTATTGGTAGCCGCAAGGACGTCAGAGAAAAGAAGGGGTCAACAGGTATTTAGGATTTTTAGGAGTAAATCTGACTACTCACAACATTTATTATGTCCTAACTGAATATGTAGCATTACATGAGCTGCTGGAGAGCGCCCTCCCCCCACCCCGAAAAATAGAAAACGTAACCTTTAGCTTTACGGCTTAATTAAATTCAAGGGTAGAGGAAAGGAAATAGAGATTGTGAAAATTTGTGGTAGAAATGACTAAACTTGGTCTCAATCTCCCTTGGGAGTAGTTCCAAGGCAGGTCCCAACCAGGATATTAGCAGCTGGGAAAAGGGACTGAGGTCTAAAAGGGAGTGAAATACATAGTTTGAAGGGTAATTTTCTGAAGTCAAAGATTTATATTTGCCTGCCGATGAATTGGGAGTGAGATGAAACTGTTTTTCTTACTTCCTGTGCCTGTTATATTCGGGCCAGTCTCTGACATTTACTAGAACAGCCCGTAGTTCACACCCTTAGAATGATTCAGTTGTCTTTGTCTTCCTTTTCTTACTTCACGAGTGTAAACAGATAAGTAATTCAAGTATTGTTGTACAGAATCAGTCCAGTTCATAGCTGTAACAAAATCTCTTCAGATGAAAAGACATGTTAAGATATTGCCACATATAGCATTGTTTCATTCTGGGTTCAATCTTCAGACTCCTGAGAGTTAAAAAGAATCTAGGAAAAAAGAGATCTAGGGACTCTCTTACCGACCGAAATGATCATTAAGGTTATCATACAGTCCTAATTGTGAGTGCGTTTCTGTTGTAAAAATGTTGCATGCTTGTTCTACATGACCAAAGAATTGTCCACATTTATTAAGAATAAGATTATAGCTCTTGCTAACATAAGCACATATTACTAAATAATAAATATGTTACTTTAATGTTAAGGTCATTTTTGATTACTTTTATAAACGGGTTTTACATTTCATTGTACCGCAGATTCAAATCTTGAATACAGTTTATCAGATGAATATTGCAAGCATCACTTCTTGGTTGGTTTGCTTCTGAGGGAAACCTCCATTGCTCTTCAGGACAATTATGAGATCAGATACACGGCTATCTCTGTCATAAAGAATCTTTTGATAAAACATGCATTTGACACTAGATACCAACACAAGGTAAGGATGCCCGTCTAATCAGTGTCACATTAGTAAATTTTGGCTAAGATTTTACATTCAAGTGGGTGTGTTCAGTAAGGCACATAATATGAGCATCGACGAACTTATTTTTACAAATAAGATTTGTTTCACTATCCAATGATTAGGTTTTCGAAATACTGTTCAGCTAACTGTTGAGGAAAAACACTGGTTTCTCAAGTCGTGTGTAAAGAACAGCGTAACTGCCTCAGGAGTTGTTACATAAGCTAACTAGGCTTTTTAAAAAATCGTACGTGATTGTAGCCATGTGGACTCTTTTCAAAGATATTTCTTAGTGTATGTCCTCATATATATATTCCTAAATCAGTTACAGTATTGATTAAGTGATTAATAGTAAAACATGTTAACTGGGTCCAATACGAAATACTTAATATGAAGATTTCCTTCTTACTGAAAAAATGCGGGTGTGGCTATAAACCTTATGGACACGGCACATTGTGTGCGCGTGAAGGCCGTTGCTATGGCTAAGGCTTGCTGCCCCTTTAGCATATATATTCAGATCTTCTTACCATTAAACTCCATTGGGCTTAAAAAAGTAGCTTGCAAACTCCGTGGATTTCAAATAACCTGACTTACATACCTAGAATCACGGGGCTCAAGGGGACATCATGTTATTTCATAATTAATAACTTGTCCTTTGGTTTGTATATCCAGGTACAAATAAAAATTAGGATATCATTTAGTATTGTCATCACTTTGCAAAGCTGACTTGGAAATGGCGCTTATTCTTTTTTTTTCTTTTTTAAGATTTTATTTACTTATTTGACACAGAGAGAGATCACAAGTAGGCAGAGAGGCAGGCAGAGAGAGAGAGAGATGGGGAAACAGGCTCCCTGCTGAGCAGAGAGCCCGATATGGAGCTCCATCCCAGGACCTTGAAATCATGACCTGAGCCGAAGGCAGAGGCTTAACCCACTGAGCCACCCAGGCGCCCCAGAGCTTATTCTTTATTCAATATTCCTGTTTGTCCTTGATAAACAGAAGACGTCTGCCAGCTACTTCCATTTATAGTTCTTTAATTCCAAAGGGTTTTCGTTACTTACAAATTTTGCTGGTTTTCTTCAGGTGATTCTCTCCTGAAGTACACTGAAACTCAGCATTAAGATGTTATTTGTTACTTACCACAATTTTGGCTTGGTTTCCGTCATGATATAACTGTAACAACATATTCCCATCACTCTGTTACGTGCTATTTTCTTTTTCCGTGTGAATGCCGATGTTGACGTCACACAAGGTAACCAGTATGATATATCTGAATGAAAAGATATCTCACAGGTCAGCTATTCCACCCGGGCTCTGGCAAACCTTTAATATTTTAATATTTTAATATATTTTTTTAAGATTTTATTTATTTATTTATTTGTCAGAGACGGAGAGAGAGCAAGCGAGCACAGGCAGACAGAGTGGCAGGCAGAGGCAGAGGGAGAAGCAGGCTCCCCGCCGAGCAAGGAGCCCGATGTGGGACTCGATCCCAGGACGCTGGGATCATGACCTGAGCCGAAGGCAGCCGCTTAACCAACTGAGCCACCCAGGCGTCCCTCTGGCAAACCTTTAAAACTGCCAGTTACCCCTGGGTTCTGGCGAACTGCTGCTTATGCCTAGAGGTGCAGGAAAGGATCTTAGGCAACATAGAGGAAAAGGTCTCTAGCCGTGATTTCAAAGGACTCATGGGAAAACACAAAATGAACTTCCCCTCCCAGAAGCAGGAAGCTGTGTCATTCACCTCTGCCTCTTCAGATGAAAGTGCAGGAAAATGGGATTGCACTAGTGTCTTACCTAGAGGTGGATTTTTAAATATTTTCTATCACACGTGTGGACATAATTTCCTTTTTAAAATTCTGAGATGTTATAGTATATATATGCACACACACACACACACACACACATAACTTCTGTTATCTGTAAAAGTTCAGCACTGTGCCTACTTGAGTATTTGAGGTTTGGGAGTGTGGGAAAGATTGAAATGCCAAGCTCATTACCTCTTCAGTGACTTCTGAAGCCCTTTTATCTTTGTTCAAAAGCTTTAAACAGCTGTTAGGTGGGTATGGAATTCTCTCTGCTAGAACTTTGCTTCATGGGCCTGCTTAACCAAAGCTTGAATTCCTTTCTCTGTTGGGTCCAAAGAATTCCCAGATGGCCTGAGTAAGGGGTCATCTGTCAAATATGTTCAAGTAAAACATGTTCACCACGAATGGTGGCGCCAAGGTAAGGGATAGAGATGGAAGCTTTAGGCTCCCATAATTTTTGTGGGTCCCCTGAAGTGACCCCAGGCAAATATACAGTCGAGGAAAAAAATGCTTCCTATGGAAATGCTGCTTTTGAGATACCGTAGTCATAGCCCCCCCAGCTATGTTGCTGTTCTTTGGCCCCTCCTCTAATGAAATGATCGGGATGTCACTCGTCCCTATTATGTACTGCTCGTAAACTGCTTTGGGAGATCTCCTAACTTGTTGTCATGACTGTGAGACCTCTTCTCTACCCAGAACCAAAATGTCCAGTGACTGAGGTGTGTATCTGTCCCTGTACCCACTGCAAGTGATGTTAACCCCTGAAAGAACTGCAGTTTTGACTTGGGCTGTGGGCAGGGTTTTTTCCATTATCCCCCCTCCCCCCATTCCCCACCTCCCATTTTAGTAATCCATGTACATGGTTAAAAAATGCCTCTCTCCCATTTCTTAACCCCATGTAAGTTGTGCATACAGAAGCCTATATATATATGTATGTATTTTATATATGTGTGTGTGTATAATGAGAATCATTATGCATTTTTTAATTAACAAGACATCCTAAAGATTAGAGCTATCACATTTTTAGAAATCTGCATATTATTCCATCATATGGATATACCTCATTCTGTTTTATTTATTTATTTATTTAGTTTTAAAGATTTTACTTATTTGACAGAGATCACAAGCAGGCAGAGAGGCAGGCAGAGAGAGGAGGAAGCAGGCTCCCCGCTGAGCAAAGAGCCTGACTCGGGGTTCGATCCCAGGACCCTGGGATCATGACCTGAGCCAAAGGCAGCAGCTTTAAGCCAGTGAGCCACCCAGGTGCCCCTATTTACTTATTTTTTAAGTAGGCTCCACACCCAGTGTGGGGCTTGAACTCACAACCCCGAGATCAAGAGTCGCATGCTGAGCCAGCCAGGCGCCCCTGAACAATGCCTTATTTTAAACTGTCTTCTAATAATAGATTCCTAGGTGGTTTTCAGTCTTTTGTGCAGGCAAAGCTTAATATATTTTACACTGTATGTTTTTCTGTGTTCCTGTTCCCTTGAGAGAGCTGTAGTATCTCCTTGCCTAGTGGTCACTATGGAACGAAAGTGGACTCCCATCCGGAAGCCGTAGTATTAATAATAGCGGCTAAAATTGACTGAGGACTCGCTACATGTCAGACACTGTATTAAATACCTCACCTGAATTAGTATCACTATTATTATCCCCACTTTACGAAAGAGAAATGTAAACTGTGGCTCAGTGATTTGATCACAGTCAAGGAACAGCACCAGGAGATTGGGAATTCATATATGTATAAAATCCAATATCCATGTTCTTAGCCACGAGACCATAGTGGCTGTCAAAGCCAAAGTGGGACACTGAAAAACTAGAGAACTGCCATAAAAGGGTGACCACAATGGGGAAAAGCCTTGAAGCCAAAGCCATGTGAAGAATAAAGGAAGTCATGAGGGCCATTTAGCCTTGGCAGAGAATGAATTAAGCTGATTCCTGGTAACGATCTTTATCTATTTGAAGAATTGCCCTGTAAAAGTGGGGCGTGGCCTTGCTCTTGTAGTACCAGAGGCCAGAGCTATACCTAGCAGGTAGAACTTACAAGGAGTAAATCAGCTAAAGGACCCTTCTAACAGAAGCCAGGGAAGGGCTGGAGTGTGAACATGAACCATTTGTCAGGGTTGCAGGGCAAGGCCATTCCTGCCTTGGGCGGGAAGCTGGCGATCGTTGGTTCTCAGACCTCTGTGCCCTTCAGCACAATCTGGGGCAGAGACCCAGAAATAATGAACAATATGAAAAATTGTTCAGCCTAAATAACAAATGCGAATTCAGGCAACAAGGAGGTACTATTGATCTTCTGTATTCTGGAGGTTGACTATTAAGCCCTAGAGACCTTCTGTAAGTCTCCAGAAAAAACCTCCCAGAGTCATGAAATGTGAAGGGGCAACTTTTATGCCATTACATCCACTGGTTTTGCTGACTTTAGTGTATGTACGTGTCAGATGAGGAATGTCTAGAGCTGAGAGAAGCAATAAATACATTTTCAAATAAGAGATACCATGTTAAGCCTGCTAGTGGCCGGGGATAAATATATTTATTTACAAATTTATCTTCCAAGTCTTACAGTTGACTCAGGGGGCCAAGATCACATTATCTTAATTGCTTTGATCAAAACGACAAAAAAGGAGGCGCCTGGGTGGCTCAGGTCATGATTCCCGGGTCCTGGGATCCAGCCCCGCCTCGGGCTCCCTGCTCAGCGGGAAGCCTGCTTCTCCCTCTCCCACTCCCTGTGCCTGTGTTCCCTCTCTCTCTGTGTCAGATAAATAAATAAAATCTTTAAAACGACAACAACAAATGTTTCTTTAAGGAATAGAGTATCTCACCATTTTTAAAAAAAGATTTATTTGAGAGCAAGCAAGAGAAGAGGGCGAGGGGCAGAGGGGGAGAGAGAATCCCGAAGCAGACTCCCTGCTGAGTGCAGAGCCCGATGGAAGGCTCTATCCCAGGACCCCGAGATGCTGACCTGAGCCGAAACCAAGAGTCGGCCTCCCAGCCCACAGAGCCACCCCAGGCACCCCAGTAATTCACCATTTTTTGGACTTCTCCCATTGATTCATTTATTCAGCTAACGTGTACTAAGCATCTCGTATCTGCCCAGGCACTGGGGTTGAAGTGGTGAACAAGGCAGACACCATCCCTGTGCTTGTGAAAACTCAGCCCTCACTGGGGTTAAAGAACGGAACTGATATTATTTGCTTTCTAGGTCAACCACTATTTTTCAAAGAATGAGCTTTCGCCTTTTACTTTATGTAGTCATTGAGGGATTGCGATTTGACTCTGTAGGGCGTAGAAATCCAAATACCAAAAAGGTTCCGTGGTAATTAGTTTTGAGACTTGTAAGTATAAATAGCCTCATGGTTCACTAATTTGTTGTGGATATTAGCCCACTTTGAGTCTTGAAACCGATAGATGGGGGCTAGCTTTATTTGGGGTATAGACCTATTATATCCCTACTGAGCTTTGGATAATTATTTTTCAGAACCAGCAGGCCAAAATAGCACAATTGTACCTCCCGTTTGTTGGACTGCTCTTGGAAAATATACAGCGGTTAGCGGGTCGAGATACCTTGTATTCTTGTGCAGCCTTGCCTAATTCTGTAAGTAGTTACGTATTTCCCCGGGCGTTTTATCCCCTTTTATTGACTGCGTTTGGAATTGGGGTCATATGCTATATGGGCTCTATCTTAAGCATTGCTCTTTATTCCATTTTTAGAGTTAACACTTTTTTTCCCCTACAGCGGTGTTTCTGAGCCACCCAGTTGCCCCTGCTTCTCATACTTTGATGTGCATACGAATCACCAGGGGATTTTGTTAAAACACAGACTCTAACTCAGTAGGCCTGTGGTGGAGTTTGAGACTTGCATTTCTAACACACTTTTGCCTGCTTCTGGTCCAAGGACCACACTTTGAGTAACAAGGTCCAAGAGAATACCAGGAATCCTTTGCACCCAGGGTTTTAAGATTTACCATTATTTGCCTTCCAATATTCAACTTGGAAATGGAATGAAGGATTCTTCACTTCCACAATGCAAGGCACCAGAGGTTAAACTGTATTGCTTTGCTTCTCCTTTCCTGGGACAGCCTCCTTTTAGTTCTTCAGAGTTGCTTTCCGCTCGGCACAGTTGGTCTGTGCTTTGTTCTCCCTTTAGAATCTTGGTGTTAAAAGGAACCTCGGATGGTGACCGGTCCCCCATTGGGCAAAACAACATTTTGCCTTTGTAGTAATTAAAACTTTCCTTCTCACATTAGACCTATAAGGTTTTCTTATCTGCTTGTCCTAGTTTGGCCTTCTTAGAGAGACATGGAACACATCTGTTCCCACCTCCACATGACACCCCTTGCATAAGTGCTTTCTAAATTTTTCTCCAGACCAGATACCTACCTCCCTTCATCTTTTGTCATTCCCAAACGCTTTGACAACCTTGGTTACGCTCGTCTGGACATGCTCCATTTTACCAGTCGGCCTATTAAAAGGTGGTGCGCAGAACTGTACCCTTTCTAATCTGCCCAGAGGGACTGTGAAGTCCTGCCCTGCCCCGACTCCATGTTCCGAATGGCCCAGGATTGCCTTCCCACTTTCAGTTGCCGTGTCATGTTGTTGGGTGGCGGGGTAGACTGTGTCCTTTATGGCTTCCTTTAGCAGTTAGCCCTATCAAATGCCCCAGTCGATTTGGGGTTCCTGAGAAAGCTGCTTTTAAGCCTTCCTGATGGCTTTATTGCCTATAGCTCCTGATTACGTACCTCAGCTAAATGTGGGGGCTGCCTTATCTACCTGGGTTTTAGGCTGGTCTTTCTTCCCAAACACAGTTACTCCTGCTTATGCTCACTCCAAAATATTCGACAGTGATCTTTGAAAGTATTTGACTTATCTGTTCTTTCTTCTGGACCTCAAATTCGTCTAGGGCTTCTGGTCACACCTCTCCTTCAAGCACTGCACCTAGTTCCCAGGGGGATTACTGGGCGGTGGTTGCTGCTTCCGCCAGCCATCTCAGGCTCTATTACTCGGTCAGAGGTCTAGCTTGCAAAGTATCCTAGTGCCCCATCTTTAAAGAGATGTCACTGAAATACCAACAGTGATACCTGATCTGGACTTTCACAGTGAGCTCTGTTTAAAGTTAGGGGACCCTCCCATTCTGTTCATTCCAATGTCTCATGCTCATGTCCAAATTCATTGAAATGACAGCGATGTCACCTTGTGTTACAGGCATCCCGGGATGAGTTTGCCTGTGGCTTCACTTCACCTACAAGTAGAGGGAGTCTGAGCAGTGACAAAGACACTGGTAATTAAGTCCTTTAAAGAGTATACGTTGCATGGCTGTGTAAAAACGCACCCTGTATTTCTCTGTACTTTTGAAATACTTCATAATAACTATACATAGCATGAGCTCTTCTAAAGTTTAATTAAATCTGACTCACACTTGCAGCCCCCCCCTTTTTTTTTTTGCTTAAGTTTCCTTATCTAAGCTTGTTTAAAATGTAGCGTTGGTATACTGACAAAATACAGGATAATGAGAAGAACACTGGTTTCCGATCCTACCTGTCTCCAGTCTTAAGACAAGACACTTCCCTTTTTTGGGCCTAAGTTTCCTTATCTACAAAACTCTCTTGAATTGTGTGGCTTTGGTTTATTACTTCCAGCCTCCTGTTGTTTCATAAGTAGTAAATTATTTCAAGTGGTTAAAAAAAAATAAGTCACCCTTTGTTAGGCTTCTTATGGTGTTTTGATATAAAATAGAAGCTTCATGTTTTCTTTTCTTTTTTTATTTTCTTTTTAAAGATTTTACTTATTTATTTGATAGAGAGAGAGAGATCACAAGCAGGCAGAGAGGCAGGCGGTGGGGGGGGGGCGTGAAGCAGGTTCCCTGCTGAGCAGAGAGCCCAATATGGGGCTTGATCCCAGGACCCTGAGATCATGACCTGAGCTGAAGGCAAAGGCTTAACCCACTGAGCCACCCGGGTGCCCCGAAACTTCATGTTTTTTTTTTTAATTTTTTGAAGACTTTATTTATTTGCTTGAGAGAGAGAGAGAGAGAGAGCATGAGAGGGGAGAGAGGGTCAGAGGGAGAAGCAGGGATCCCAATGCGGAACTTGATCCCGGGACTCCAGGATCATGACCCAAGCCGAAGGCCGTTGCTCAACCAACTGAGCCACCCAGGTGCCCCCCGAAACTTCATGTTTTAGATGACTAAGATCTATTCCCTAAAATCTGTCTCTACATTAACCCAGTACTTATTTAAAAAAAAATTTTTTTGACCATTCTTCCTGTTGTTAATGGGGACTTGGCTTTTTTTTCCAGCTTATGGGGCTTTTCCAAATGGACATGGAATCAAGAGGGAAGATTCAAGAGGTTCCCTCCTCCCAGAAGGAGCAACAGGATTTCCAGATCAGAGTGGGACTGTTGAAAATGTAAGAACCTAAGTATGTGGGGTAACCCTAGGGATATGTTAGGCTACAGTTGGCTGTCTTTTTATATAAGTAAAAGTCTCTCTACTAGAAAGCATCCCATAACTCTTGGATGTTGCATTGGTTCCTTCCTCTAATGGCAGCTGCTACTTGAATATTTAAAACTGTTTATGGAGGGGGCGCCTGGGTGGCTCAGTGGGTTAAGCCTCTGCCTTCGGCTCAGGTCATGATCCCAGGGTCCTGGGATCGAGCCCCGCATCAGGCTCTCTGCTCAGCAGGGAGCCTGCTTCTTCCTCTCTCTGCCTGCCTGCCTTTCTGCCTACTTGTGATCTCTGTCCAATAAATAAATAAAATCTTTAAAAAAATAAATAAAACTGTTTATGGAGGATAAGGCATTCATCCTTAAGAGTTCTAACTTTGAATACCTCCTTTAATCTTCGTATACTGTAACCTGTTCTAGAGAGGGAAGGTTCAAGTTTAAAATATCTAATGCACCTTGTCGTGTAAATCCCTTCTTGGCAGGGTTAATTCAGTCTTCCGTTCTTTTGTGATAGAGTAAATAACCTGGGAGAAAAAATCGATGATCTCAGTGTCGCATCATTACTTAATCAGAATATGTTCTCTAACATTAAAATTTGAGTATGTTTGCCTTGAGACAGAGAAACCTTATTTTATTTTATTTTATTTTATTTTGTGACAGAGAAAGGGCAAGTGGTGGGTGTGGGGGAGCGGCAGAGGGAGAGGGAGAGAAAGACCCTTTAAGCCCAAATACGGGGCTCAGTCTCACCACCCTGAGATCATGACCTGAGCTGAAGGCAGACGCTTAACCATCTGAGCCACCCAGGTGCCCCAAGAAACTTCATTTCGACCAATAAAGCCATGTCATGCTGCTGTGTAAGATCACAGAATCATATAAAATTAGGGTTAGAAGGGTGCATAAAAATAATAAATTCCAACTCAATTTACAAATGAAAACTGGGGTTGTGACTTAGGACAACCACACAGCTAAGGCAGGCCAGACCTGAACCTGGATTTTCTGATTCTAGCAATGTTTTTCTTATATCACGGCATTCTTAGTGTGCTTCAGAATCACCTGGGGGGTTAATAAAAACAGATGGCTGGGCCTCACCTCCAGAGTTTCTAATTCAGTCTGGGATGGGGCCTGCTAATTTGTGTCTCTAAGTTCCCAGATGATGCTGGTGCTGCTAATTGGGAAACACCCCTTGAGAACCCCTGGAATATACTTCCTTGAGCCTTGGGGTAAATAGTAATTCATTCACAAAGGTTCCTATTTTACGGCTTTGAGAATTCTGTCAACAGACACTATCATAGGTAAGGCAGATAAAAGACAAAGAAGTTAAATGACTTAATAATCACACGGCTAGCAAACATTCAGAATCTAGGTGTTGTGCTCTAAGTGAAAGTTCGTTCTTAGTAAATCCTAGTTTAGTAAATGCCTATTTCCAGTTCAGTTTAGCTCAACTGTGAAAGAACTGGTTTTTAATAAGGTAAATTCTTTAGATTATTAACATTCTATTCATATAAGTCCCCAAATAAGTCAGATCTTGTCATGCTTAACAACTGACATTTTAACAAAAGTCATTAAAAGGAACGTCACTAGTTTGTAGAAGCTGTGGTTTTAAAGTATTACTGGATTCTTCATCATGTAATTATCTTGTCATATGAGCCCTTCTTAAAAAATACATATTTCCTGGGGTGCCTGGGTGGCTCAGTGAGTTAAAGCCTCTGCCTTCAGCTCAGGTCATGATCCCAGAGTCCTAGGATCGAGTCCCGCATCGGGCTCTCTGCTCAGCAGGAAGCCTGCTTCCCCCTCTCTCTCTGCCTGCCTCTCTGCCTATTTGTGATCTCTGTCTGTCAAATAAATAAATAAAATCTTTAAAAAAGAAGAAAAAAAATACAGATTTCCTGACCTATGATTTGTAGGTTGGATTTTAATTTATAAACTCTGAAAGATTCAAATGAAAAGAGTTAAAATGTTTCTGTGCTTCCATATACCTTAGTTAAGTTCCTCCTGCATGTAAAAGCTATTTTTCCTGGAATAGCCACATACGGTAATTTAAATTTTTTACTGCTACTTAAACACAGAACTCACGGGAATGAAACACAGTGTTCATGGCTGTTATCTTGATGAAGACCCTCAGGTAATTTCTAGTGATACTACTCTGTGCAGTAGCAACAAAGGAAGATTCAGCTCATTTACCTTCCAAGTGTGATAGAAAATTGGATTTAGGCTTAGAATTTTCCCAAGCAGGACCAATGATACAAATAGTTACTGAGTTAAAGGCTATGGGAATCTCTAGTACCAATATTATTTGACAATAGCCCTTTCTATTACAGACCCGACAGAGTTCTACCAGGAGTAGTGTATCCCAGTATAACCGACTGGACCAGTATGAAATCAGAAGCCTCTTAATGTGCTACCTGTATATAGTGAAAATGATTTCCGAAGGTGAGTTACCAGCATATTAACCGTGGTCTCTACTAGACATCCCCTCTCACAGGTTCATGCAACGAATATTTGATCGTCCCCTGTATGTAAAACACAGGCACATTAGAAACAGACCGTTGAAGACTCTGACCTTAAAACATTCCTCTGTTTCTAACTTAAAATGGGTTTGGGGTGCCTGGGTGGCTCAGTGGGTTAAGCCTCTGCCTTCAGCTCAGGTCATGATCTCAGGGTCCTGGGATCGAGTCCCGCATCAGGCTCTCTGCTTGGTGGGGAGCCTGTTTCCTCCTCTCTCTTTCTCTGCTTGCCTCTCTGCCTACTTGTGATTTCTCTTTCAAATAAATAAATAAAATCTTAAAAGAAAAATAAAAGTGCTAAACATTTTTTTTTCATGCAGAGCTTATATCGCAGTAAATGACCAAAGTAAACAGAAGGAAATAACCAGGAGTCACATTTAATACTTTAGCTTTTATTTGACCCAGGATTTGGAAAACCAAAAGCAAACAAAAAGACAGGAAGTGTTCTCGGATGGTCAGGAATGCCGCTGTTGTCTTCATAGTGCCTGCCTGTGGCATTGTGTGGTGTTACGTTGTTTTTCAGGCTTCATTTTTCCCCCCTTTGGTGTACAGTTGTATTATTTATTAGTTTTAATAATTCTTTATATGATAGACTAACCAAAGGGTTTTCATAAACTGCAGGTCCTCTGGAAGTAAAATCAGGTTATCTTATTCCCAAATATCACATTCACTTACACAACTCCCTCCCTTTTCTTCCTTTTCTCAATATTTTTACTAAAAAAAATGTATGCAGGAATGAAGAACATGAAAGCACCTGGGTTCTGATTATCATAATCATTATATTTTACTTACTTGCTTTATTCTTAAACATTTCTATATTTAAATATTTTTAAATATTTTTATATTTAAATATTTTAAACATTTTTATATTCAAGTATTTTTAAATATTTTTATATTTAAATATTTTAAACATTTTTATATTCAAGTATTTTTAAATATTTCTATGTTAAATATTTTTAAATATTACTCTAAATCTTTTTAAAATAATAATGCAGGATATAAAAACATAAAATAATTTGATAGTTAACCATCAAAGACCTTCAGAAAAGCTAGATATGAATAATAAATCCTAGAGTTTATTAATAAAAGTCAAAAAACAACTATAATCTTAAAGTTCTAAGACTATGTAATTTAGAGTAAAAGTCAAAGATTATATTGAGACTATATGATGTACCTCCCTATTTTGGGAAAGAAATAAAGGGAGATCATTTTTAACCCCAGTGGTATTTCAGTCTGAGAGATAATGGATCAGTTAACAACTACAGCCACAGCTCACTGTTTTTGTCTTATTACAAGGTGGAAAAGTGAGCAAACAAGGTGGAAAGTGACTGCTAATGTATATGGGGTTTCCCTTTAGGGTGTTGAAAATATTCTAAAATATCTAGATATTCTAAATATCTAATATTCTAAAACTGGGGTGGTGGTTTTACAACTCTTTAAAAATACTATAAACTGCTGTATTGTGCACTATTTAAATGGGTTTTATGGCCCATGAATTCTCTCAATAAATTTGCTTTTTTTTTTAAAGGCCTAAGTGACACATGAAAAAAAACAAACAAACAAAAATAAGAAAAACAAAGTAGTTGAATACCACCACTGCCCAGGGAAAGTGAGTTGGGGGCAGGGAGAGGAAAAACGGAGGGGGCAGGGAAAGGAGTTGGGAGAGATGCACTGCTGACTACTTTCTCCTTATCTCCACTCCAGCAGAGTGCATGTGCACACACATGCACACATGCGTGCACATGCACACACACGCCCACATGCGTGCACATGCACACACACACGCCCACTCTCACGCCATATACTGTAATTACCAGGGCTAAACCTCTGGCAGCTTGTTTAATGTCATGGATAAGACCATAACTGCTTTGTTTCTTGAGAACTTCATAGTTCTCCTCTTGTAAACGTTGACCTTGCTTGCTGAATTTTTGGTTTTTGCTTAGATTTTTCTCTCTTCTGCTCTTGCTTTTTGATTCTTAAAAGCACATTTTTAATAACTAGTATACAGTCCATATCACATCTCTTCTTTATCTTCTGTATGTGTAAAGTCATATTCATTTTATTCCGAAAAAAAATCTGCTTCTGGATCTTTCTCAGTGGATGTATTCTAGTTACTTTGTCTTGTCTGGTAAATATTTTAGTCACTGTATGCATTTAAATGTTGAACCCTTAGAAGTCCATACTCTTCAGGTCCTTTCTTGGCTTTATTGGTTCATAAACAGTAGCAACTTAGTTTCAACAAAAAGATGGCAGACCTTTACACTTACATGTGGAAGTAGAGGAATTCCACAGAATGAATTTCCTTTTCAATTTGTGGCTACATTTTATTAATTGGCAATAAGTCACTGTTTCAAAGTCTTAGTCATTTGCCAAACTTTTTTTTCTTATTGTCTTGTTTATTATTTCTGGAGAAATGGAATCAGAGTCAGGGGTAATCAGTTACACAGTCTGAATTGATAGGAAGACTGTCCTCTTGTAAAAGAAGAGCATTTTCCTTGAGAGGATGAGGCAAAGCTACTTTCCTTCTTTTTCTGTCTGTGTCCTGGCTTTTCTCTTTATTGCAGACCCCGAGATGAAACTTTGGGTATCCCCAAGAGGCTTATTGGCATCGTACTCCTTACCTGTAGACTCATTAACATTCTTCTTCCCAGTGGATTGTTCAGTGAAAGGTGTCGGGTAGCTGCAATCTCTTACAGAAAACCCAATGTTGTACTGAGCTACACCACTCTTCGATTTTCTTTTCCCACTAGATCTTACAGTATAGTCAAAAGGAAATACAGTTAAAGGGGGCTTTTCCTTACTCTGTGTAAAAGGGGGAAATGAACTTCCATTATAATCAGGCATATTTTCCTCTGAAGTTTCAGATATGACTTGAGTAGTGGGGTTTCCTGTGGTAGAAATACTGGAAAGGCTCCAAGAGAAGTCAATCTGAGTTTCACACTTCTGGGTGGAGGTCCTTTGGGTGGAGGTCCTCTGGGTGAGGATCTGTTTCCTTTTTGGCTGGCCAAGTTGGTCTTCGTGATTTGAAACATCTTGAAATCCATTCCCCTTTTGAGGACCAACTGTCGATGTTAAAGGAAACCCTGCAGGTGACTTCTGATTGGTACTGCTCTCTGTGCCAGGCTTATTGCTATTAAGATAAAGCTGCTCAGAAGAGGTCTCCGGGTCCTCAAAGAGGTCCTGACTATAAAATGGAATCGAAAACTTTGGACTTCGTGGTCGTTCCTTTCGTCCAGTTTTCATCTCTTCAGTATTTGATTGCCTTATCAATCTGACAGGCAGATACACATGAGTTCCTGGGGAGGGGTCCCTGACGGAGAAAACTGGCACAGACTTTTGAGTACAGGGAATGAATTCCTCATCATCACTATTAGAAAAAGAAGGGGTCAGATGCTGCAGATTCCGTTTTAGTTTTGCAGAAAGCTTCTGATTTTCTTCTCTTAATCTATTCCTTTCTTCGGTAAGCTCAGCAATAAAGTGAAGATTTTGTTGTTGGATATCATAAAATTCCTGCTGTAGTGTGTTCCTGTAGCTTTCATTCAGCGAGCAGCGGTCACATGTTTTTGCATTTAACTGATCTCGCAAGTCATGAATGGTGCTACTGAGGACTTTCTGTTGCGCAGTCAGCTCTTTAATTTTGGCTGTGGAGCCCGTCCACCTTCCATCGGCCAGTCGCTCTTTCCTCAAACTGGCTAGTTTTGCCTGTAAACGGTGTAGCTCTTTGTCGTGGAGCTCTTTTAGCATTAGCCAGGTTTTTTTAAAATCATCAGATGACACATCACATACACTAAACTGTAATTTTTCTCTTCCTGAAGGTTTCTTACCATCTCCCCTGTCTCCTCCACCCATGTTCCCTGCCTGCATCATGTCTCACCGATTTGGGATTTGGAAACGGTGGAGACACGGGACAGCGGCTTGACAGCGCTACCGCCGTTACCGAGAAAATGGCGGAGGAGCTGCTGACTAGAGCTAAGCCGCGGCTGGGATGAGGCCTTTACCCCTTTTACAGACCTGCGAAGCTGCCTCTGGGCACAAGGCTGGCACTGGGCTGGTTCAGGGATGGGCAGAAAGTCCCGGAGTTTTTGGGGTGGGAAGAAGGCACCCGCTTTTTGGCGGGAAGAGCCGGTGCGTGTGAGAGAGATGATGGCGCCTACACGCCGCTCTTCGACAAGAGGCCGAGAAGCCGGAAACCCAGTGGCTTCTGGGGGATCTGGGCTTCTCTGAGCAGCACGGCAATGAAAGGCAGGAGTGGGGGGAGACCGGAAGTCCCTGCCCGCTTTTTTTTTTTTTTTTTTTTTTTTACAAACTAACGACGCCATTTTTAGCATTTTTATTCTCGAGGGTCAGTGTTTTTAGAAAGTATCAACACTCGTGGCTTGTAGAAACAGTTGGAAGTAAAGTCAAAATCCCTGCATTCCTCCCTCTCCCCCCTCCGCCTAGTCAACATTGCCTAGTCTTCCATCCTTATCTTGCACGGGCTGTAGCTGGGTTGGCAGTTTTGTCATTTACCACTCTTGTGATGCCTATGACCTTTTTACATTTAAGAGCTATGAGCACCATGAGCTATATCTGAGTAGCATAAAAAGGGAATGGAGGGGGCACCTGTCTGACTCAGTGGGTAGAGCATGCGACAGGATCTCGCAATTGAGTTCTAGCCGCACTTTGGGCGTAGAGAGTACTTAAAAATCTTTTAAAAAGTAAATGAAAAATGAATGGAGAGTTCAGTGGCAGCAGTATTTTTTCTTTCTTTTTAATCTCGGTAAATCACTGTGTTGGAGTAAAGAAGTGGGTCAAAAGAGAAGTATACATGATAGATTTAAGGGACTTTTATATCTGGAATAGTTTGATGCACCTGGACCTTCGGTTAGAAGATAAGCAGGCATGTTTGTAAGAGTGTATTTGAGCAAAAATTGATTAGAGTCAGGTAGCATCCAATCTGGCAGACAGAAAGTAGTCTTGAGGAGCTGTACAAAATGAAAGACTTCGAGAGGTAGAAGGGAGCTGGAGCAAGGAAGTTTATACAAGGAAAGAAAGTGGGTTTGTTATTGCAAAGTCACTTTTGTCTAGGGTATGCCGGGGCTCTGTCAGATTACCTTAGTAGTGCCCATCAGATGATTCCTAATTGACTGGTTTACAGTTCCATTCCTGGGAGAGTGGGAACTGTAATTGTCTAGGTTTGGTGGTGGGAGGCTTAGCATATGCAACTCCATTTTCATTCAGCCTGTTGTTTTGTTTTTAACTGTGTGTGTGTGTATTTACATAATATCAGGACTTCAGAGTTTATAATGCAAAGGCAAAGGGTAAAAAAAAAATCTCTTCTTCTAAAGTTTAAAGTTCTCAAACTTTTTGGTTCACAGAGCCCTTTGAGTAGCAGGCAAGGGTGCTTGACCCTCCTTTTGGAAAAATACACCTAAGCACACGGCGTTATGCAAAATTTTAGAAAGTTCATTAAAAGCACCCCTGGTCCTTTTCCCTTCCTCTGTCTTCAGGGATGATATGAAGATTAGTATCAGCCATCCAAAAGAATATTTGCAAACTAAATAAAAATAATCATTAAATAATTATAGATAAAGCGATATATCTGGAATTAATTCACACAAATACAGTGTGTGCCTTGAACAATGAGCTGGGAGAGGAGGACATCAATGAAAGAACCGGCTGGGAACTGACGGTTGTCAAAGCTAGGTTACTGATACTTTGGGGGGTACTGTGCTATTTACTGTGCTTATTTCAAGACCTGCCACTTTGTTTATTCCATTTTCAGATACTCTCTTAACTTACTGGAATAAAGTCTCTCCGCAGGAGCTCATAAACATTCTCATCCTTCTCGAGTAAGTTATACTAATTTATTTTCATAAATTTTCTCCTTGTTTGGGGGTTAAAATATTACCTGTCCCCCCCCCCAACAGCTTATTTACTGATAACATAGGAAATAGTCAACTGTTTTGGTAGCATCAAGGCCAGCACACAGGTTCTTCATACAGATGGGACAGAACATGGAGATGGAATACTTATGATAGCAGCAAAATTAGCTAATAATAGACCATCGTTCAGCCCAGCAGCAGTCTTTCTGTGATCTAGAAAACTAGAAGTGGTATCAGCTGTCCAAAAGCATTCATTTGGAGCAGATGCTGGCTTAATGGAGCAGCTTCAATGACTGGAATTTAGAATTTGTACTCCTCTGTAGAGCTGAGTAATTCTACCGGCATCGCAAATGTATATGTATTTCTCTCCATTCCAAGGCAGTTGGGGAAAAATCCAGTCTTGTTTGGGAAGTTGGGAAGGTGGGGTTGGGAAGTTGTCCTAGATTGTTAGCTGAGCTATCTGCATATCCTTATTGAAAGCTAAGAGAAAAATTAGAAGGAAATCTGAGGAATTTTTAGATAAATAACACCCAGAGGCTCCTGGCAGGCTCAGTTGGTAGAGCATGCAACTTTTGATCTCAGGGACATGAGTTCAAGCCCCACGTTAGGTGCAGAGCTTGCTTTAAAAATAAATAAATAAATAAATAAATAAATAAATAAATAGCATGCATAAATGTGATGTTTTTGTGTGCATGTCTTTCAAAACAAAAAGAGGATACTCGGTGCACATATAGTCTTCAAAGTTTTGCAGAAAACATCAGCAAACAAAATGGAGGTTGTGATTTTTAAAAACTATATTAAAATGTTTATTAATGAAAATATATGATGTTGGGGGTTTGCTTCAAAAAAATATAGGAGGTAGGGAGAGTGGAGGGTGAGCAGGGCACCTGTTCAGAGTAGAGGATGAACAAGAATGGCCCTGTGAGGATAACCGTTGAAGCAATGAGCTGAATGAAGCAGGTGGGTGCTGAGTACGTGGGAGTTTAGTATACCCTCCTCCCAACTTCTGGATGTGTTAGAGATTTTTGAATAATAGAAGGTATACTTAATGCCATCATAAAAATATAGCAATTGCTCCAATTTTTAGGGCTTAAGAAACTTTTTCTTTAGGTATTAATGGCTAAAGCTAGAGATCTTTGGTATGAAACATTATAGAGCACGATGTAGAATCCTCATTTGCCTTGACAAGCTTCTTAAATGTCATTAGAATTGTAGGTGAAGACACATGGAGCTTTTTGTTGCTAATGTAGTTGTAGCAAATAAATCTAGAAAGATATAATAAGGCAAACCCACAAGTAGTTATGTGTATGTATCTGTATACCAAAACATATTGTCGTAATATGGTTTAAATGGGCCATTCTTTGGAACACATGAGGTTTTGAATATTGCTCATTAAAATGCAAAGCGTGGCAATATCTCGCTAACGTGCTGTTGTTTTTCTTCCCAGAGTATGTTTGTTCCACTTCAGATACATGGGGAAAAGAAACATAGCCAGGTAATTCCCACTGCAATTTCCACTTTTTTTTTTCCTTCTCTTCCAACAGATGGCAGTCTTGCTCGTGCCACGTAAAAACCTAGACTCTTCATTTTGCATTAACGTGAAGTGACCTGGGCTTTATTTAACATGTCTCAACTCAAACTGTAAATTAAACTAGTGTGAATGGATGTATTTTTAAGTTTTCCAAAGGGTAGCAGTTAGCCTACTACGCGGAGTTTCTGTTCTAATCGAAGAACAGACACTTGTCTTTTCTGAAAGAGGTGAGAAAAGGCTTAGATCCAGGGGAAGGCAGGAAATCATAAAGTGGGAACAACTGTAAGGTCTGTACTTTTACCAACAACCTGTCAATATTGACTTCAGTTGCTAAGGTAAATAGAAGTCCGCAACAGCAGCTGGGGCATGCATTGTCTGTGAGCTGTTCTCTTCTTTTTGCCACCTAAGTCTTGATGAAATAAATACTTTAGGACGCGTTTGAGGGACCCTAAGAAAAAGATCACTTATTTCAATGAGATCTATTTTTAGGGGGTAGAGTTAAGGAGCTCAGATAGAGTCCTTTTTATAAAAGTGAAATTCCATGGCACTTCCAAGAACTAAACAGACACTTTGGATGGAGTTCATGGCTGAGTGTCAGGAACATCCTAATAATGGGTAATTCTGGTGATGATTTCCACTCTCTTTTCCCTGTGGCTCGGAGCCAGCTCGGTAACTACCACTGTGAGCCTTCACCTCTGTGATTCTGCTGGCTCTCCCACTCTGTTTACTAGAGGATAGACGAACTCTTTTTTTCCCTGGGTTACCATATGACCCAGCTGTAATTTTTTTTTTTTTTACTGGAATCTTAAAACTGAAGGAAAGCAAAAGTTGGCATATCCTAGTAACAGACATGTCTGATCCAGGTTTAAGGCCAGGCCAGAAACAGATTAGATTGGCATTCCTTCTTGCACATCTAACCCCAGGAATTCTCCCCACCTCATTTCCACTCTGAGAATCCCTCTGACTATTTTCTGTGACTCCTGCCCTTCCTTGCCTTTTGAGAAAAGACGAAGCCTTACGGAATGTTGGCCACTTGATTCTGATTTTTGAAGAAGGAGGAAAGGAAGAAGCTTTTTCTAAATTCCTTAGTTATATTCTCATAGCAAAAGCTCTTTTAAATATCCACTAAAACTTCATACAATTTCCAGTGCAGCCTCGTTCAAGCTGAGTAATAGTAGATAGAATATTGAACACAGTGTACTATTTATGTGGAAACCTCATCATTTATTTTTATTTTATTTTATTTTTTTAATAAAAATAAAATTGAGGGGCGCCTTCGTGGCTCAGTTGGTGAAGCATCTGCCTTCAGCTCAGGTCATGATTCCAGGGTCCTGGGCTCTGCCCAGCAGGAAGTCAGCTTTTCCCTTTCCCACTCCCCCTGCTTGTGTTCCCTCTCTTGCTGTCTCTCTCTCTGTCAAATAAATAAATAAAACCTTTTAAAATTTTTAAAAAGTAACATGGAGATATAGTATTAGAGTACTCCATTTCCTAACTTTAAAATATTTTTAGGATACATGATGCCTGGCTGTCCAAGCACTTTGGAATAGACCGAAAATCGCAGACCATGCCAGCTCTTCGAAACAGATCAGGAGTGATGCAGGCCCGACTTCAGCATCTTAGCAGCCTGGAAAGTTCATTTACACTTAATCACAGTAAGTGAAAATGTGGGTAGGCTACCCATTCGGAACATACACATAATGCTATGGAACGTTGAAGGAATTCTAGCTTAAATCACCAATACAATCGGAAATGACCACACATCTATGGATGTATTTGCATATCTCTGTGTTTATGTACAGTCCTTTTGTCATCCAGGAATATCTAATAAACTATGTGTGGATTTTCCAGTGATTTTTAGGTAACTGTGGTTTTTCTCTTAGTTCAGTATTAAAGAAACTGATTTTCCCCCACCGAATTGCTATTCCCATCATATTATTTTACACTGGCTAGCCTTTGTTCCTACTATTAAACTTCAGTGCAAACAGTGGCATCTTAATATAATAGTATCTATAATATTTGTTTAGTATATATAATAATCTGTTCATTCAATGATTTTAAGGGATTACCCCTGCTGAGCTGACTGCAGAAATGACAGAATTGCAAATACTATTTTGACAAAGGCATATTGCACATGTGTTGAAATATTGACAAGGAGAACAGGGCAAGGAGAGAAACGTTGACCAGGCGGGGAAGGCTAGAGGGTTCTATAAGTGGAAGTGATCCTCTGAAGAGCAAATATTAATAAAAAGTCAAAGAGAAATCTTTCATTTCCATATAGTCCCCTGGAGGTTGCCAAGAAGGAAGCCAGCCAAACTGGCTTTGTCATGAGGACTAATAATAAAAACAAATGTCTTGGGTAGATGGACCCTGAGCTAATAATAGACTCGAGACCTTTAAAAAAAAAAGCAAGTTTTACGGACTTCAGCTTTGCTCTTGTCCCTTGTAAAAATATAAGGGACCTGCTGCCTTCGGTTGGCCCAGGTGCTTTGTTTTTCTTCTGATCTAGAAACAAGTCCCCTAACATTGGCATGATTAGAAACATCTGGCGGCGGGGGGGGCGCCACCATAGGTGACGTCGCCGGCTGTCTGCGATTTCTCATTTTTGCACACCTAATTTCCTCTGTTATTCCCAGTTACATCAGCGTCCTTGTTCCCTAGTCACATCATCTGAGTTCATCCCTGAGATCTTGTCTCCAAAGAAGCGGAGACACCTAATTACGTGTTGCAGGGCTGTTGATAACAGAGCTGAAGTAAGAATGAGTGGCATTGATTAGCCAGGATCATACTTGATTAAGGAATAAATACAGCGAAGCTCATTAGGTCTGCGGATACTGAGGGCCCCCTTTCTTCTTGCTCGTCTCTCGCTGAGTCTTGCAGGGGGAGGCGAATAATCATTCAAAACAGTTACGTGATTCTCTGCGTTGGTCTGTATTAACTTTTTTTTCTGTAATCTTAGGCTCCGCAACAACCGAAGCAGACATTTTCCATCAGGCCCTTCTCGAAGGCAACACGGCTACTGAAGTCTCCCTAACGGTGCTGGATACCATCTCGTTTTTCACCCAGTGCTTCAAGGTAAAAATGAGAAGTCACAATTCAGGTGGTGTCCTAAAGAAAACACTGGACACAAATTAATCAGTCAGAGGAAGCACAGCGTAGTAAAAAAAGCCCCGAACAAACTGTCCGGAAACTTGGATGACAGACTTCGTGTGGCTACTGTGTGACCTTGGGGATTCACGGAGACTCCCTTGCCACATCCACGAAGGGAGGGGTTTGGACTCATTTGCCCTCCAGCTTCCTGCTACCTCTGAACTTCTGTTGTTTGATTTGTGTGTGTGTGTGTTCAAAGCCCGTTTTCTGTCACCCTTTTATTAATATATCCAGTCATGTTGAGCTCGGATTAGGCTTGAACTGGTTTACCCAGATGCCCACGGCGATGAGATGCTTTGTCAGGCTTGACGAAGCCCAGGCAGGCAGGCTGGCTTCCCTGGCCAGGCAGTCTGTGCTTTTTCTCAGATGTTTGCTTCTCCACACAAACCGGCATCGTGAGGACTTTTTTTTTTTAAGATTTTATTTAGTTGTTTGAGAGAGAGAATGAGAAAGAGAGGGAGAGCATGAGAGGGGGCAGGGTCAGAGGGAGAAGCAGACTCCCGGCTGAGCAGGGAGCCCGATGAGGGATTCGATCCTGGGACTCCAGGATCATGACCTGAGCCAAAGGCAGTTCCTTAACCAACTGAGCCACCCAGGCGCCCCTTCATTGTGAGGATTTTAAAAAGAAGAAGGTAAAAATCATGATCTTGCAAGGTTGTCGAGGGAATAAGATGAGATCATTTCAGGAGAGTGCTCTGAAGAGTAAAAATGACATAACTGTCCCTTAATGTAATATTAGCAGGAGAACTCAAAAGTAGAAAATCACGCTTGCTTCCCCCTGAGTTAAAATCAGTCATTTTCTTTCCTCTTCTCTGTGTAATGCAGCGAATTGCTCTGGCCCTCCAGGTTTACTGTTTTTGAGAGAGAGAGAGAGAGAGAACAGGGGAGGGGACAGAGGGAGGGAGAGAGAGAGAATCTTAAGCAGACTCCACGCCCAGCAGGGAGCCGATGTGGGGCTCAACCTCACAGCCCTGAGATCATGACCTGAGCCAAAGGCAGATGTTTCCCCAACTGCGCCACCCAAGCGCCCCCAAAATGTATTTTTTTAATGTTTTGTAGAGTCAACTTTTAAATAACGACGGCCACAACCCATTAATGAAAAAAGTATTTGATATTCATCTGGCATTCCTTAAAAATGGACAGTCCGAAGCGTCGCTGAAACATGTTTTTGCCTCCCTGCGAGCCTTCATCAGTAAGGTAAGGACAGCTTTCGAGCTGCTCGTGGGGCTCCCTCTGTGGCAGGCAGGAAAGAGGGCACCGTGGGTCCCTGGAGTGACGTCCCCAAACCTCAGGTCACAAAGCTATGTAGGGCCTTTGTAAGTACGGGTGTAGAATGGCAGCACACACGAAGACGGCCCAACGAGAACCCCATAAAGTCTGAACATGCTTTCTATTTCACATCACCGTTCCTTCCCCTTTTCCACAGGCTCCTAGGAAAAGTCTCATTTTCAGATGACCAGCTTTGCCGGGTTTTTTTCTAGTTGGCTTCTTCTCAAAGTATTCTCATGCCGAGGTTATAGAACTTAATCCACGTGCTCCTGTATGAGCCCCTGGCAAGCAGAGACCGGGTTGTCTAACCCCGGGGTCTCCTATCATAGCCTGCGAACAGTAGGCACTCAGTACGAGTTCAGGCGAATGAATTCTGCCTTTCAAAGCTAATTGTGTCTGCGGGCTCTAAATGTTCAGGCTGCTTACCTCATCTCGACGCAAACCTCAGCCCAGGCTTTTAGGAATAAATTGGATTCAAACAGATGGCCAAAATTTATTCTTGGTCTGTTTTTGATGGCTTTTAAACATAATAAAGAGCATCATAAGCCCGGATGGAGTTGCAGTTATGGAAAGCTACAGCCAAGGCCTCTATGCTGCGATGAAACTCCAACAAGACAAAGAAATTCAATTAATTGATTTGTGTAGTGGAGTAGCTGGGCCTGGAGAACTTTTTGTCGTCACTATTTGTCTGCTGGCTTATTGTATTTACTCGATACAGAACTTGGGTGGAGTTGAAGGTTGTTTCTTAATGGCCACTCCTTAATATAATTTTTTTATTTTTTTAAATTAAGATTTTATTTATTTATTGGAGAGAGAGAACACGAACAGAGGGGCAGAGGGAGAGGCAGACTCCCCACTGAGCAGGGAGCCCGATGCGGGGCTCAATCCCAGGACCCCAGGATTATGACCTGAGCCAAAAGCAGATGCTTAACCGACTAAACCACCCAGGTGCTCCAATATAATTTTTTGAAAGACTATTTATTTGGGAGAGGGAAGAGCAGAACAAGCAAGAGAGAACACAAGTGGGGGGAAGGGCAGAGGAAGCAGGAGAAGGAGGCTCCCGACTGAGCAAGGAGCCCGATGTGGGACTCGATCCCAGGAGAGCCAAAGGTGGGCGGTTAACCCACTGAGCCACCCAGGCATCCCTCCTTAATATAATTTTTGAGTAAAGAAGTATTTGAAGAACTGAATTCAATATAAGCATGTTAGAAACAATTAAGGGAAAGAAATTCAGAAATAATTCACCAACCAAACAGTTTTCAGGTAGGAACTTACTGGTGTTAGACACTGTGTCAGGGATACAGTCCAAGGGTTTATTGTCCGGTAGAGGGAAACATACACACATATATGCATGCATATCCACAAATACCACTATAATAAAACAAGTCTATACAGGGAACTGAGGGTGGGGAGGAGGAGAGAAAATGTCCTAATTTAGCAAAAGTTTCTCCATTGCAGTAGAGATAGAACTTAGTATGGACTGAGTGAGAGATGAGACTGAAGAGGTCAGTGGGGACCAGATGATTATGTACTTATCTTAGGAGTTAGACTTCATCATTTAGCCCTCAGGGAGCATGGAACCAGCACAATTAGATTTGTATTAAAAGCAGATTGGTGCAGGCAGGGGAAACTCTCTCAAAAGTAGTGTGGAAGGTGGATTGGTGGCAATACTAAATAAAGGCAGGAAAAAGACTTACTATAATAAAGTAGGTAAGAGATGATAAAAGTTAATGAGTTCTGTTTTGTGGACCTGTTGAATTTAAGGTGCCTTTAGGACATCCAGTTAGAGCAGTTAGGATTAGCTGTTGGATATATAGATCTTTGCTCTAGAGAGAGATCTGGGTTAGAAAACTAGATTTGGAGTCATCATCCATCCATCCACCCATCCGCCCATCTATCCACCCACGCATCCATCTATCCATCCACCAGCCAGCCAGCCAGGCAGCCAGCCATCCACCTACCCACCTATTCATCTGTCCATCCACCCAGCCAGCCAGCCAGCCAGCCATCCACACATCATCCATCATCCATCCATCCACCATCCATCCATCCATCCACGCACCCATCCATCCATCCATCCACCATCCATCCATCCGTCCACCCACCCACCCACCCATCCATCTATCCATCTACCCACCCATCCATCCATCTATCATCCATCCATCCACC
Source organism: Mellivora capensis (assembly GCA_004024625.1). Taxonomy (NCBI): domain Eukaryota; kingdom Metazoa; phylum Chordata; class Mammalia; order Carnivora; family Mustelidae; genus Mellivora; species Mellivora capensis. Next base: position 349,562 of record PISX010000001.1, on the reverse strand, counting down.
CACCCATCCACCCATCCATCTATCCATCTATCCACCCACCCACCCATCCATCCATCCATCATCCATCCATCCATCCATCCACCATCCATCCATCCACCATCCACCTACCCATCCACCATCCATCCATCCATCCATCCATCCATCCTGTATTGAACACCGTTTCTCTATCTGGCACTGTACTAGGGATACACTGTGCTGGGGATACAAAAGAAACATAGTCTCTGCCCTCGCTAAGCTTCTAGTCTAGTGGGGTTGGGGGAAAGAAAATAAATGAGTAAATGAAATAGTAATTATAAGTTCTGGGAAGGAACCAAGTTGCTAAGATAGAGAAAAAAGACTTGTAAGAGATACCTTACTTTATTTTATTTTTTTATAGAGCGCACGTGCATGTACAAGTGGGGGGGGGGGGTGGGGAGGACAGAGGAAGAAGGAGAGAGAGAATCTTAAGCAGACTGTATGCCCAGTGTGGAGCCAGACATGAGCCTCGATCTCACAACCCTGAGATCGTGACCTGAGCCCAAATCAAGAGTCTGACCGACTGAGCCACCTAGGTGCTCCACAGATATTTTACTTAAATAGGCTTGTCCCTTTTAAAATGAGACCTGAAATATGAAAAGGAGTCAACTGTTTGAAAAGCCCAAGGAAGAACACTCTAGGGAGAAGGGCATGCATATGCAAAGGCCTAGAGTTGGGAAAGAACTAAAAATTCTGGGAACTGAAAGGCCCAGTTTAACTGGAGCATAGTGAACTAGGGAGATCATCAGCATATGAGTGGTAATTGAAGCCTTGGGAGTGGTTTTATTTCCCCTGGAGAGTATGTAGAGGAAGAAGAAGAACAACAACAACAAAAAAAAAAGGTCAAGAGCAATACAGTCAAGAAAAACAACCTAGAAAGGGCTGGAAAAGAAATCTGTGGAGATGAGAGGGGAGCAGCAGTCACAGAAGTGGGAAGAAAGGTAACAAAGAGGGATATCATGGAAGCCAACGGAGAAAAAAGTTTCAGCAGTATTATGAGGTATGGAGTGGTGTAGTAAGAGTGGGGGAAAGGGAGTCCATTGGGATTGACAATAAGGTCATTGATGATTTTGGCCATTGTCCACTCAGAAGTATGGTGGAAGTAGAGGCTAAGTGTGGCGGATTCACCACAGTGTTCCCATGTCCTTCCTCACACCTTTATTTTCATATTAGAGTATCTTGCCCAGCAAGATTTAGTCTCATCTGGTGGGACCATTGATGAGATTTCCCAGTTGCCAATTAGAAAGCATTCATTAAACACTCATTATCTGCAGAGCATTTGTATTTGGTGTTGAGGTGATAAAATTCCTGGGGTGCCTGGCTGGCTTCGTCAGTGGAGCATGTGACTCTTGATCTTGAGGTCATGAGTTTGAGCCCCACACTGGGTGTAGAGATTACTTTAAAGAAGGGGGGGGCGCGGTTCCTGTAACATGGGTTTAAACTTAAGATTCCCAAGGAATGATTTTGAAAGGGTGGCCCTCTAGCTTCACACTTCCTGAAAAACTCCATTGTGTACCCTTGAAGGAACTTGCCACTTGCTTGTCTTACCATGGAGGCATGGAAGATTGTAACCAGCCCGTTATATGGACAGTTGATCTTCCACAAAGCAGAATGAATACATTTTCAGAGTAATAGCCACTTGGCAATTTGGAAGATTTGCGTCACTTTTGCACTCTCTTTCTAATGCCAAAATACAGTTTACTCAACACTATTTATGACTAGAAGATGCATGCGCGTCTGCTCGTGGGTGTACACGTCCTACCTCATTTTGTTAAAAGATCAACTTTACTTGATGGATAGATTCCCACTATAATTTTCTCAGCGTTTGGGAGTTCAGACTATAAGCAACTGTTCAAATACAGTTTAAACATAAAGCGAAAGTGTAAGCAATGCAGATGGTCCTTCCTGTTTTCAAAGCCCAAACTGGCACCTATCAATCATTCATCATCTCAGCCATTCATTAATTTAATTCCTGTTTTCAAGAACCTACTCATCTTTTCCAGAGCATCATGAGCTCTTCTTGGATCTGTTGCGTTTATAATCAGTATCGCACATTTTTGTAGTGACCTGTGTACAGACTTGAATTCTCCTGTTATTTTTTTTAAAGATTTTATTTATTTGCTTGAGAGAGAGAGAGAGCATGAGCAGGGGTGGGAGGGGAGGCAGAGGGAGAGGGAGAAGCACAAGCCCAATGCAGGACTCGATCCCACGACCCCGGGATCATGACCTGAGCCGAAGACAGATGCTTAACCGACTGAGCCACCCAGGCGCCCCAGCAGCCAATACAGTTTTGAGCGAGAATATAATAGGCATGTGATAATGGATTGATTTTTGTGATTGGGTTTTCAGATACTTACTTATGTTTTTCCTGTTCTTTAGTTCCCTTCAGCCTTTTTCAAAGGAAGGGTGAACATGTGTGCTGCGTTTTGCTATGAGGTTTTAAAGTGCTGCACCTCGAAGATTAGCTCAACCAGGAACGAAGCATCTGCACTTTTGTACCTTCTGATGAGAAACAACTTTGAGTATACCAAAAGGAAAACCTTTTTGAGGACACATCTGCAGGTCTGTGAAAATCAAAGCTCCCGTTCTTTTTCTTTTTTTTTTTTTTTCTAAGACTTCATTTATTTGAGAGAGAAAGAAAGTTGGAGCTTGAGTTGGGGGGTGAGGAGTAAGGGGCAGAGGAAGAGGGAGGAGCAAGGAGCCCGACGTGGGGCTCGATCCCAGGACCCTGGGATCATGACCCGAGCCAAAGGCAGACGCTTAATCGACTGAGCCACCCAGGCAGCCCACTCCTATTCTTTCTTCTTTTTAATCTTTAGCCTCTAAAAAAGTAATCAAGTCTCAAGACCTTCAGATACTCGGTCCAATACAATAGCCCTTAGCCACATAGGACCAGTTAGAGCTTGAAACTCAGCTAGGCCAAATTGAGATGTGTTGTAAATACACAATACACATTGGCTTTTGAAGACCAAGTACAAAAAAGTAAACTATCTCAAATATTTTATATTGACTGTACATTGAAGTGATATTTTGGACAGAGTTGGGTTAAGTGAAATTTATTAAATTTCACCCGTGTCTTTTTACTTTTTGATGTGGCTATGGGACAATTTAAAATGCCTATGGGGCTCACATCCTATTTCTGTTGGACAGCCCTGCTCTAGAGCGTAGAGGTCAAGAGCACAGGCTCTAGTTCAGGCTCTAGGAGTATCACTTACCATGTGACCTTGAGCAGCTTCCATAGTCTCAATGCCTCAGCTTCTTCCCATGCAGACTAGGGGCAAATATCTGTGCCTACATCATCAGGGTTTCGTGAGGATTAAAAGAAATGATTAAGTACCAGACAAGATCTTTGTTAGATGGCACAGCTGGTTAGACAACTGGCTGTTACCGTAACAAGGAATTTAGCTTGTTTTTTCATGTTCTAGCATGCCCAGTTAGCAAAAACTGAGAGACGGCTCCAGGTTTGTGGCAAGCCTAAACTTTGGAATCAGACCTACCTGGGTTTAGTTTTTTTAAAGATTTTATTTATTTATTGGGGGGTGGAGAGAGAAAGCCCAAGCCAGGGGGAGGGGCAGAGGGAGAAGCAGACTCCCCGCTCAGCAGGGAGCCGGACACGGGCCTTAGTCCCAGGACCCCAGGAGCATGACCTGAGCCAAAGGCAGACGCTTCACCGACTGAGCCACCCAGGCGCCGCCACCCCCAACCCCTCACACCTGTGTTTAAATCCCAGTTCAGCTACGTACTTACTGTGTGGCCCTAGGCAAGGGACTCAGCCTGTCTTCAACTCTCTGTCTCATCTGTAAAACGAGGCAGGCGTGGTTCACCCTGCAGGGTTACCATGAGGGTCCAACAGAAAGTGTGTGTAGTGCTGGACATCGTGCCTAACATGTGCGTAAGGGACACTTAGCGCGTGGTAGTTGTCATTGTCTACATTTCTTTTGCTTGTTGGATGAAACTGCTCTGAGCCAAACCACAGATGGGCCTTCTTGACTCACTAGGCATCTTTGCCCTCTGGGAGATCCTTGGTTGTATTTCCGACTTAGTCCCTGCCACAGTCTGTTCCATTGGAGTTGTTTGTTGGAGACTGGGTTAGAACTGGGAAAGCAGGGGCACCTGGGTGGCTTTGTCATTAAACGTCTGCCTTTGGCTCAGGTCATGATCCCGGGGTCCTGGAATCGGGCCCCCACGTCAGGCTCCCTGCTCAGTAGGAAGCCTGCTTCTCCCTCTCCCACTCCCTCTGCTTATGTTCCCTCTCTCACTGTCTCTCTCTCTGTCAAATAAATAAAATCTTAAAAAAAAAAAAGAAATGGGGAAGTAACCATCAGTGTCTTCCTAGAAACATCATCGGGAATGGGAAAATCTAATAGGGGTGGATGCTTTCTATAAAATCTGCCACATAGTTACTTTGGGATATGAGGGCCAGCATTACCTGTTGGGGCTTTTGCTATTTGCTTTCATGAAGTGCCATTTAAAGACCGCCTTCCCCAAAAAACACTTGCGCGGTAAACACGCCCGTATGCCTGAAATTCCCCATTAAGGTCCGTTCTTCGGGGTCAGAACATCCGTTCTCTCAAGTCATTTATTGAAATATAAACGCATTAATAAATGTGAAGACTTCAAACCATCTCCGGCCCATAGTAAGTGCTCAAAAAAGGGCTAACTGGTCTTGTGATTAAGCTTTCACTCTCATAACCACGCTATCAGGCAGGTATTGTTATCTTCCCCATATGACGAATGAGAACAGTGAGGCACAGGAGGGTGAAATAACTTTCCCCAAGCCACACAGCCAATAATCGATAAAGCCAAAAGCTGAATCTAAGGCTGTTGGACTCTAGAGCCTGTGCTCACAGCTCCCACCAAACCCTGCTTCCCAAGAGCGGGGATAAAGCCCCTGGCCATTAGCACCAGAGTGTGAATCATGTAGGCGATCATCCAAGGGAGCCTGAGATTCAGACCACCCCCTAAGGCCTTTATGTGTCCTGCCATCAGAACTGGAGAGAGCAGAGTCCGAAACCAGGAAGGGAGCTGAGGGGTCGCCACTGGGAGTCCAGCACCCTGAAATCGACTAGCGAAAGGCACTGAGAAACCACCCAAGAAAAATGTCATCTATTCCCAGCTTTGCCATGGCAACGACCTAGCCGGCAGAGTCGAAGCAGAGACCCGACCACCGTTGTCTCAGTTCATGATCTTGCAAACTGTTTTAGATCTAGCTGTGCTAAGAGTTGTGAACAGTCATTCGCATCTAACCAAGAAAAGGCTGAATAAACTTTGCCGTTGGGACAAGTTGCTCTTCCTCTAGAAGAATTCAAACCCCTCGTGTATGAAAAAAACAGATTACGATGGAATGGTGTAGCATTTTTATTTCTTTTTCTTTTTTAAGATTTTATTTATTTGACAGAGAGAGGCACAGTGAGAGAGGGAACACAAGCAGGGGGAGAGGGAGAAGGAGAACTAGGCTCTCCAAAGAGCAGGGAGCCCGATGCGGGTCTCGATCCCAGGACTCCGGAATCATGACCCGAGCCTAAGGCAGACGCCTATCTGACTGAACCACTCAAGCGCCCCTTTTCTTTTTCTTTTTAAAAGATTTTATTTTATTTAAAAGATTTTATTTGACTGAGAGAGAGCGAGAATACAAGCAGGGGCGGGGGGGAAGCACAAGCCCGATGTGGGGCTCAGTCCCAGGAGCCTGGGATCATGACTTGAGCCGAAGGCAGATGCTTAACCGACTGAGCCACCAGGGTGCCCAGTGAGGCAATTTTAAAAAGGAACATTTCATACATGTGCTTATGGGCTTCCACAATGATGGAAATCAGCAGCATTTGTTCAAAAGACATTCGAAAACCCGTGTGCGCTTCTTCCCACAGATCATAATCGCCGTGAGCCAGCTGATAGCCGATGTGGCGCTAAGCGGAGGGTCGCGATTTCAGGAGTCTCTATTCATTATCAATAATTTTGCCAACAGTGACAGACCCATGAAGGTATGTCCTCACTCCAAGGAGTAAACTAGAACCACCTTCCGAGTCAGAAAAGTTCATACTGCTCTAGTTATGCTCTATCACAACTCTTGATAGTGTCGAGTGTATAAGACGTGGGCTTTGCCTTGTGTGGCCCCGTCTCTCCAGCGCCCAGAACACGGCCTGGTACATAGCGCATCTTCAAAATCATCTGGCTGGCTGGAGAAATGACTATACTGTGTACACGTAGTTATTATAGCTAGTAGGATTGGAATTTTTTTCTGAGCTTGATTTCTAAACTCACTTCTTTTTTTGAGAATTATTATCATCTATGATTTTGGTTACTGGTGCACTGGGTTTCAGGAATCCTCTCTTCACTGATTACGGCTTGCCCTAGGTACATAGGCAAACCCTAGCCTAACCCTGTTGTTCTTACGTACCAGGTGGCTGAGGCCAAGCCCAAGACCCTGACCACCATCCCTCTTTCTTACCCATATACACACAACCTACAACATTGTTAAAAATGCATTTGTCTTGTTGCATGGAGAACAGGTCCTGATCTCGAGTGATGCATGTGTTCAAGGGAAGAAGAATCTTTTGCCAGTAGAAGGCTTTCCCTCCCAGAGGGATCATCCCCATTCTTGGGAAAGGTCATCCTCCAGGATAATTTAACAATATTGTGTAAAAAAAAAAAAAAGGAAGGAAAAAAAATGTCCCAGTCACAGCATAGTTGATGTTTGGGACATGTAAAATCTATGTACCAAAGAAAAAAAAATTATTCCCATAAGAATGTTGCTTAAATTGAAAAAAAAAAAAAAAAACAGTGCCAGTGCTTCTCAGGCTGGGAAAGTTTGCTTTTCAGCCAGTTTTACTGGTTCCCTGAGAGATCAGTGTACGCTCCAACTAATCCCACGAGCATGGAAACAATTTTTGTCATTAAGGATCTTCTACCCTGAAATTTATTTTTATTGGTAATTACCATTCTTAATTCTATGTTATATAAAAATTGGATTAGCATCTTTTTCAAAGTAAACAAGGTCTACTGTGGCTGACCTTGGTAAGAACTCTTTGTCATGACTCATTTCTTAGTTTTATTCTCGTAGGGCTGTCATCACCAATAAAGTCATCATGGTATGCCTTTACCCCAGTAAATGAAATTGCTACTGGGGATTAAGAAGGAGCTTTTTTTTTTTTAAGATTTTATTTATTTATTTAACAGAGATCACAAGGAGGTAGAGAGGCAGGCAGAGAGAGAGGGGGAAGCAGGCTCCCTGCTGAGCAGAGAGCCCTATGTAGGGCCCGATCCCAGGACCCTGAGATCATAACCTGAGCTGAAGGCAGAGGCTTAACCCACTGAGCCACCCAGGCGCCCCAAGAAGGAGCTTTAATGTGAAACTAAGGATGTACTGTATGTTGGCTAATTGAATTTAAATAAAAGTTAAAAAAAAAAGGAAGGAACCTTATTAGCCATAATTATTATTTTTAAAGGGATTTTTCAAGAAAGCACTTTTAAAAAAGAACTGTTTCCTCCTCATTTGGTTATATTCACCTTGGAAAGCTCCCTGACCCCTGTACTTGTCCCTCACTCATCTTCTCTGAATCCTACCGATAATTGTGATCAGTCCACTGGGGTTAAGAGGAAGTGATAGTACTTTCTTAATAGTGGCCAGGATAAAGAGGAAACTAACTTAGGTTTGGAGAATAACACAACACTCCGAGAGAAGCTAGTAAATTCTTTAGAGAATGTCCTGTGATTCACAGCCTTTTAGTTGGAGAAGTAGAAATGTTTACAGTACGGATTCTACCTGAGTGTGTGTGGTAATGGGCGGATGGGATAGGTATGCTTGTCCATAAGGAAGAGTGGCTGAGATCACTAGCTCTGGGGCCAGGATGTCTGGGTGTCAGTCCTGTCCCTGCCACTTAACCAGCTGTGACATTTTTGGCCGAACGATTTAACTGCGGTGTTCCTCTGTTTTCCCATTGGTTAAATGAATTACAACAGTACTTATTTCATAGGGTTGCTGGAAAAATAAAAGATGTAAGGCACTTAGACCGTTGCCTGATTCATAGTAAGCTGTCCATTTTTAGTTACTCTTGTAACTAGAATTTCACGATAATGGCCAATAATTCTCATGGCCGTGGGATTTACAGAGGACTAGCTAGAGTTCAGAGCCAGGTAGTCTGGCTCCAGAAGCCGTGCTTTTATGTATTGTGAGTATATTGCCATCAAGGGTAGAGCCTTTAAAAAGAATTGATTTAAAGCTCTTCAGGGGCACCTGGGTGGCTCAGTTGGTTAAGTGTCCGGCTCTTGATCTCAGCCCAGGTCTCGATATCAGGGCCATGAGTTCAAGCCCTGTGTTGGACTCCATCCTGTGCTTGGAGCCTACTTTAAAATAAAATAAAATATAAAGTAAAATAAAATACTCTTTAGACATGTAATATACCAAGAACCAAATACCAAGAACTGTCCCAAGGAATATAAATCATGTTATTCCCAGGATTGGATGCCAAGGCTTAGAGCACATTAATAATGTTAATGAACATGTCTTTTTTGTTTGTTTTGAAATCAGGCAACTGCTTTTCCTGCAGAAGTCAAAGACTTGACCAAGAGAATCCGTACCGTTCTTATGGCCACTGCTCAAATGAAGGAGCACGAGAAAGATCCAGAAATGCTCATCGATCTCCAGTATAGCTTAGCCAAGTCCTATGCAAGCACCCCGGAGCTCAGGAAAACCTGGCTTGATAGCATGGCCAAGATTCACATAAAAAATGGAGATTTTTCAGAGGTGAGGACCTAAGACTTTGTCCTGAGCACAGTCCTGCAAAAACCCTGGAATGCAGGCTGACCGTTCTTTTTTTGTCCTCCTCTTTCAGGCAGCAATGTGTTATGTCCATGTGGCAGCTTTGGTTGCAGAGTTTCTTCATCGAAAAAGTAAGATATTTCTGTTCTCAGACACAGTGGAGGATTTCCGCTAGCACGCGAGTTTTTATGCTTGTAGCTTGTGACTAGGAATGTGATGTCATTGAGCTCCGAAAACTATGTTCACCTTTAGCCCCATTCCGTGTTAAACAGAAGTTGTTATAAAAGAAAACTGGACTGTTCATTTTGCCTTCCATTAAGAGCACAAGAATAAGTTAAATAGTACAGGGCCAGGCCTGATTCCCAATGTTTATTTTTCCAAGATTGTCTCCCTGGAAGACTGCCACCAATTAAATTCTTCTCAGGGCTCATGAGAAGCTCTGGTTAATAGAGATCATTTGTTTTCCGCTCATCTGTCCCAGATTCACCAAAACCTGCCACAGATGGTATCTCTGTAGCTACCTTAGTGTACCAGTACTTTGGTATTAGAAGGGGGTCAGCACATCAGCAAGATGGCCAAATAAGATGTCCTTTGTTTGTATACACCCCTCCCCCAATAATTTGGCATCTGTCCATGGACAAAAGTGCCTCTGGGAGCTGCGGGATCCAGCAGTGTGTGCCAAGGGACCTGGGGAGGAATCTCACCCACCCAAGCTTTAGGCAACAGGCAGACGAACCTTGGTCCCCTAGCGGGTCCTAGCCCCTCCCAGCTGCAGTCTGAGAGCCCCTGGAGAACACTGCCTTAGACAATCATCCACAGATGAGAGAGGATGGTCCTTGGTGCATGTCCAGGGGTCCAGTTGAGAAGTTCTGGCATACCTTTGGAGCTAAACAGATATAAGTTCAGAGGCCTTGGGGAGGGTAAGAGGGACAGTTTGACTTGACTCATGTCCCACCTTCCCCAAGGTGGCTCGGCTCAGTGCCAAGAGAGACCTTCTTGCCCATGATTTCTTTGGTGGGAAAAAGTGAGAGCCTAGGAGTGGGCACCTGGCTTCCCCAGCAGTTCAGGATCCGCCAAAGAGGCCCATTTCTCTCTTGGCCCACTGGAGTCCTGGCCCATGAGCCACATGACTCAGGGTGGGGAGAGAGAGGGAGTGTGCAGGTAGGATTCCTAGATAGCTTTTAAAAGACAGGAATCCTACTGGCTGTGTTGTAAGCTCCATCCAGAAGCCCACCAGCAAGGCACGAGGGACACTTAGCTCATGGATTCTCCCCCCGCCATCGCCCCATCTAGCCCACAGGTACTCTCCACGCCTTGCATATCTAAACCACATGCTCCTTTATCCTCTAGCTGGCTCCCTGGGCATTCTCCTGATAGGTGGTGAGAGCCAGCTTCCGCAGATGACCAGAAAGCCATCCAGAATCTGTGGGCCCCTTGGGGACCATGGACTTGAGCTTCAGCACCAGCCTTGAGAGAGCAAAAGGGAGCTGTTAGCACCCGGCCTGGTGTGTCTCATGAGGGAGAGACCACATGCAAGCTTCAGAAATCTGCCACAAAGGGGAGCAAGGAGTGAATGAAGCAAGGCTATCCATAGGAAGTCGGAGAAAGCCCCATGGAAGTTATTTCTCTCCCAGAGTCAGCCAGTAAAGGTGGTTGGAGATGACTGCTACTTCAGATGCAAGATTCGAGAGAACAGGAAAAACAAAGGAAACATGACACCAACAAAGGATCCCAACAATCTTCCAGTAACCCGTGCCAAAGACTTGGAGCTCTGCAGTTTACTTCCTCAAGAATTCAAAATAGCTGTGTTAAGGAAGCTTAATGAGCTACAATAAAACTGAAAGACAACTCAGTGATGTCAGGAAAACCGTACGAGAACAAAACAAGAAGTTAAACAGAAATTTCAAAGGAAACACAAATTCTGACATTGAAGAATACAACGAATGAAGTGAAAAATGCAACAGAGAGCATTGCCGACAGAATGGATCAAGCAGAAGAACTAATCTGTTTAATAGAAAACAGGATCTTCAGTGGGGTGCACGGGTGGCTCAGCTGGTTAAGCATCCGACTCTTGGCATAGGCTCTGGTCATGATCTCAGGCGCCGTGCTCAGTGTGCTGTTTGCTTGAGATTCTCCTTCTGCCTCTGCCCCTCCACCCTAAAATAAATAAATAGGTCTTTAAAAAAAAACAAGAGAAGAAGAAGCCAGGACTTTTAAAACGATCTCATCAGAGAAGAACAAAGGACAAAAGAATGAGAAAGAGTGAAGAAGCTTATGTGGGTGATCTTCGGGACGGCATCAGAGGAAACAATCTGTGAATTCTTAGAGTCCTAGAAGGAGACAGAAAGCTTTTATTTCAAGAAATATTGGCCGAGAATCTCCTAAGTCTAGGGGGAGATTTGGACACCCATGTTGGCGAGGTTCATAGATCCCCAAAAAACTCAACGTAAAGAGAGCTTCTCTAAAGACATGTTTATAGTAAAACTGTCAAAAGACAAGGAATCCATGGGGCACCTGGGTGGCTCAGTCGGTTAAGCATCTGCCTTCCGCTCAGGTCACGATCCTGGGGTCCTGGGATCGAGCCCCGCATTGGGCTGCCTGCTTGGCGGGAAGCCTGTTTCTCCCTCTCCCACCCCCCTGCTTATGTTCCCTTGCTGTCTCTCTCTCTTTCTCTCTCGCTGTCAAATAAATAAATAAATCTTTTTTTTAAGACAAGGAATCCTAATGCAGCAAGAGAAATTAAGTTTGTAACTTACAAGGGAACCCCCTAAGTCTTATCAGTGGATTTTGCTGCAGAATCTTACAGGCGAGGAGAGAGTGGGGTGATCTACTCAGAGCACTGAAAAAACTGCCAATCAAGAGTACTCTTTCCAGCAAAGTTGTCCTTCAGAAATGAAGGACGGATGAAGATCTTCCCAGGCAAACAAAAGCTGAACAAGTTCATCGCTGCTAGACCTGCCTTGCAAGAAGTGCTGAAATGAAAAGATGCTAATTAGTGACATGAAAACATATGAAATGGGTCCGTCTGAATGGGTAAAGATGTGGCACATATACACAATAGAACGTTATTCAGCCACAAGAAGAAGGAAATCCTGCCAATTTGGGTGGTACGAATGGACCTTGAAGGTGCTCTGCTAAGTGAAATGAGTCAGAAAGAGAAGGATAAACACCATATGATCTTACTTTCACGTAGCATCTAAAAAGTAAAATTCACAGAAGCAGAGAGTGAAATGGTAGTTGCCAAGGGCTGGGGGGACAGGTGGGGAAAACAGGAAGATGTTGGTCAGAGGGTAGAAACTTTGAGGTATAAGATGAATATGTTCTGGAGATCTAATGCACAGCACAGTGATCGTAATTAAAGAAACTGTATTATATACTTGATAGTTGCTGGGAGAGTAGATCTTAAATATTCTCATCTCCCCCCAAATGGTAAGTACATGTGGTGTTAACACCGCTGTGGTAATTGTTTTGCAATATACAAGTGTGAAATCAACACACACACACCTTAAACTTACACAGTGTTAGGTATCAATTATGTCAATAGAGCTGGAGGGGAGGTCGGGAGCGGGACGGGCGAAACAGAAAGGGGATCAGTGGTCTTGAAGGGCTTCAGGATCCAGCAGGTCTAATTCAAGACTCTGCCTGAAAGCTTCCCTTTCCGGAAACAATATTGCTGGCTACTACTGTAGAAACTAATCAAACTAGGTTTAAAAATTGACCAGGTATGCATATTGCAAAGAAACCTTCCGCTATCTATCATAATGGCCAAGCTACTTCCTCTAAGGCAGTTGAATGAGTAACATGAGGGTAAAATGAAACCATCTTGTGGGAGTCCTATCACTCTGCCTTGGTCTGTGAGAACACAGCCATGTTTTATTTTGTTTTTTAACTCCAGAATTCCTACAGTTAACTGTATGGCTTTCATTTTACATCTAAGGCTCAGTGTTCGATTGCCTCATGTAATACCACCCATGTGGGGAGAACCTTTTTCTTTCTTTTTAAGATTTTATTTATTTGTCAGGGAGAGACAGAGCATGAGCAGGAGAAGGGGCAGAGAGAGAAGCAAATTCCCCGCTGAGCAAAGAGCCCGATGTGGGGTTCGATCCCAGGACCCTGGGATCATGACCTGAGCCGAAGGCAGATGCTTACCCAACTAAGCCACCCAGACATCCCGGGAGAACCTCTCTCTAAAATGAGTCTTCCCAAGCATGGTGTCATAACTAAAATGGAGATTCATTTTACTTACATTTTAAATGAACACTTTCTGTTTGGTACCAGAATATTTTTTTAATAGTCCATGTGTTTGAAATTGGCATACTCTGGTTTTCTCCTTTTTTAGTACATAGGTGGTTTTAAAATGGAAAAATCTTACTTATCAAAAGAAGGCCCCGTTTGAGGGTTTTTTTTTTTCCCCTACATCTCTGGTCTGCCCATGAAATTACAGCCAAAATAAATACTGAAATTGTACACCTGTAATTCCAAATAAACTAGTAGGAGAACTCTAAACACACTAATACATTCTTAGGTGTGTTTTTCAGGTAAGTGAGGTTAATATTACCTCCTCTTTTTAATTAGAGAAGTCTGCAATAAGAGTTTTATGTCTACTGAAAATGGTTAGAAATATCAAAATATTTCCCTAGAATTTGTTTCCACAAGTCCAAAGACCCTACAATCAAGCAGAAATCAAGGATTATTCCTCTCCATTATCAGTCCTTAATCTTTCAAACTATAAGACTAGACAAAATAGTAAGTAAAAAAAATAGAAATATTGCTGTGGTTTTTTGGACATTGGCTTGAGGCAGCTAGCCTGAACACCAAACAGTGTGGCATGTTTCAGTAAGTGTAAATGGTGCTTAAAAACATTTTTTAAATTTGAGTATAGTTGACACACAATGTCAAACTAGTTTCAGGTGTACAGCATAGTGATTTAACCCTCTGCGTTAGGGTATGGTCACCACGATCCCATCTGTCCCCATACAACACCATTACAATACCCTTGGCTATATTCCCCATGCTGTGCCTTTTATTCCTGTGACTTATTCATTCCATAACTGGGAGCCTGTAACTCCCATGCCCCTTCACCCATATTTGCCCATCCCCCATTTAAATATTTACTTCATAATCCCTTCGAGGTTTTTTAGTTTACCCTTCCTAGAACTCAAGGGACCCCTCTTCAAGTAGGGGAAAATGTTTAGCATTTTAAAGAAAACATAATGTTAAATTGAAGAGTTTACATTCTTATTTATTTATAGTATTTTTAAACTTGGAAAATCCTCTTGTTAAACTAGCGAAGCTTACTCCAATATGGGGACAGAGTAGTAAAGTCCTCAGGGCTCCCCGCTACCCTTGGCTCTGGTCATTCCGATGATCCAGAACACCCTCTTTTGGTACTTAGCTGATAGAACTATGCTAGTTATAGCAATTTGGACTGCTAATTGAAAACACAACTTAGAAACTTAATCCGTGGACCTGTTATCCGGTCTGAGAACTTCAGGATCTAGATAAGAGCTGGGTATTTACTGGGCAAATAAAAGCACAGTTGAGTGCAGAACTAAAGAAAAAAAAGTTTTATTAACACTTAAAGACAGACTTAGTTCAAAAATATAGTTGAGCAATTCTACAACCTTTTGTTTTCTACTGTTAATTGTCCTTTGATAATGAAAACAAAGGGGAAGGAGAGTTAGAATGTATTTTAAATCTTTGACACATCCGGGTGCCTGGGTGGCTCAGTTGGTTAATCATCTGCCTTTGGCTTGGGTCCTGATCTCAGGGTTCTGGGATCGAGTCCAGCATCGGGTCCCTGCTTGGTGGGGAATCTGCTTCTCCTTCCCCTGCTCCCCCTGCTTGCGCTCTTTCTCTGCCAAATAAATAAATGAAGTCTTTTTTAAAATAACAAATCTTTGAAATATTGATTGCAAAAATTTTGTTTTCTCCTCCTGTGCCATTTCTCTTGAAGTCATTATAAAGCACTTCTTCTAATCAAGATGAAATAAAATACTACTGACCAGCTCCCACATTGGTGACAGATGTTCTCCTGTTTAGAGTTTTTAAGGAAAAAAAAACCTAATTTGTCCCATTGGGTGGTTTCCTAAGCAAGCAAAGGCTTGGACCCCTTCCCCTCTGGGGCTGACACCAGAAGACCAGCAATGGCCATTTCTAGATCCTTTTTTTATGTGTTTCAGGCACTGAACCTGAAGGGAAAGGGGAAGGAGATGTGTGTTTCTCCCTGTCACACCCACTCCACTTCTCTCAGTCAGCCAAAGCTCTTGCTGTTCCTACCAGAGAGACCTTAAGGATTATCGTTCTCTTCCTTTTACCTAAGTTACCTCTAAGTGGTGATGATTACTGGGTGCTGGTTACTCTCACCCCCACGGATAGAAAAGAAAACCAGGTCTAAATGTCCCTATTTCAATTTTATCTGAGAACCCCCAACTATTCTAGATCTCCTTCTTTTAAGCTGGACCTCATGTACCTCTCCCTCTTCTCTTCCTGAGGGCAGGCACAACTGTTCTCTCCCCTCCCCCGTGGGTGGGGGGGGAGAGAAGAGTCAAGTCTCTGCATTCTTCCACCACCGCTTGGCATCTAAGGTTCAACAAAGCTGCCGTCCTAGAGGGCTCCCCCAACAACCCAGAAAAAGGAATTTCCTTTCCCGTAGAATCTGTTCTTTTCATTCCTTATAGGGTAATGTTGCTCCCTTTCTCAAGTCTTCCTACCCTGAATCTGGTAGCTTAAGTCCTGTAGGCTTTTTATTTCCTGATTCCTTGCCAATCACAGCCTTTCCCCTCTTTTGCCTCCTTTCAGGACTTTCAACCTCTTTTCCTTCTTCTGACCAGCAGTCTTCCTTTATCAAGGGTTCCACTGCTTCCCCATCCTCCAAACTCCTCCCCACTTTTTTTTTACCGCCCCCCCCCGGCCCCCCGGATCACTTGTGTTCAGGGTAGTGGTCTGTCTCTGGGCAGTTTGCATCTTGCTTTCCCTGGGACAACAGGAATAGAGCAGTGATAGCTGTGAAGAGCAAGGTCAGAAACCCAGGTCGTATGCCCTGGAAGATCGATAGTGGACTCTGGAAAATCACCTTCTGCAATGCTACACGGGGCTGCATGAGGTTCCTGAAGTACGCGCCTCCCTCTGTTGGGGTATAGATTCAGCAACTCAATTCATCTGAAAATCTTTCCAGCATTTTAAAGACCCTCACAACCAAAAGGGTCCTCTGAACCACAGTTTGGTGGGTGCCAATAACTTAAGGAAACAAAGGGATATTGTCTTCTCTGGGTAGAGTTACGTCAGGCATAGGAGTCAAGCTAAACACACTTGGAGAGGATAGTGAACTCGGAGGCTAGTGATCCATAACAGCCGTCTTCTTGTCACCAGACGCAGCAGACCACGAGCTCCGAAGTGGGTGTTGACCTGTCAGTTTCTGAGGGAAAAAAACCCAACCCATAATTTGCCCTCCTCCTACTTACAACTTATACCAGGAGACTCTCTTGCACGATGCTTTAGCCTCATCAGATTTCTGGTATAGGAGTGTGCCTCCTTTTGTCCTCCCCTAAATCGCAGCATTCTAGAAGAATCCTAGATTTGAGAATCCCTTAATAAATCTTAGCTCAGACAGGAGTTTTTTCCCTGCCTACGGACCTAGCGGCCAGAGGCCTTCAGGGACTGATGCTTTTTTCTCTGTCAAGGACTACACTGTATTGCTTCGCTCAGTTTTGGGGGCCCTCTTCCATCCCGCCTGGCTCTTGACTTCACTGAGGTGCTCAAACGGGACATTTTCTCCTCAATTTCAAAACGTTCTCCTGATGCACTACCCGAAGAATGGCTGAATCAGACCTATTACTGGTTCCCAGCAAGATAAGGGGTATTATCCTGATTGTAAATCAGCTATGTGACTGAGCATAGTTAATTCAGGGGACATTTTCCCCCCCGACTTTGTCGAAGAAGGAAATGATGTATTGATTCATGTTCTGGTGCAGGTTCCTTATCTTGTGGTTCAGCGCTTTGAATAGAACACTCTAGAAGTCTATGACAGACCATTTTAGGCACGCTTATCTTTAGAAACGAAATGTGTCATGCCCTATCTTCAGTGTCTTTTATTACCTAATTTCTTTGAAAAAAATGGCCCTAAAGTCCATTGGGTCCAAGTAAATCTCATTGTCATTTCTGCCTCTCCTTCCCTCACAGAAATCCACTGATTGCCCCCAATGTGTTTCTCCATTCTGGAAAAAGGACTTCAGAATAACCCCATCTTTCCTCACCCAAACCCCGTCTGTCTGTCTGTCTGTCTCTCTCTCTCTCTCAGAAGCGTGGTGCTTCCTTGATAACTCATGCTCCAGCAATCATCTTGCCAGACAGCGTATGTCTAGTTAGCTTTCATGTAGACAAGAGGAGTTGGCAAAATCCAAGCCCCAATACATGACCTTTTTTTTTTAACCAAAATTCTGAGAAATCTCCTAAATATGAAGTCTGACTCTCTTAAATCTTCCTTCTGTTTTCCCCAACCTCTAACCTTGGGGAGCTTTCCCGGGCTTCCGCCATGAGTAGATCATGCTTTCTAAGCATCACTATTCCAGAGGTTCTAGAACAATAGATTGCCAACAATTTTTATTCCCTCGCAACCAGCCAGTTTTCACCCACTAGCAGATTCTTTTATAAGGAGGCTGGATTTTCTGTAACTCTTAAATTCCAGCCCATCTACGGAAGGGTACATGAAGGCAGCCACGACAGGAGTTATTGGGACACGTTCCCCTGTCCAGAATGTGGCTGGCACCCATGTGGCCCGCCCTCTGTACCTACACTCTTCACTTGACAGAAACCACTTGGTCCACAGTCCTACGGGAGCTGTCCTCAGCTTGAGCTCACTTGCTGCTTCTCCGGGGTCCAGCTGTAGCTTCACTCACTGTACCAGCTGGCAACAATTGTCCTATCTTGGAAAAGCCCATTTATTTATTGGTAGCTTTGCATTCAGCACTCATTACATGCTAGGTTCTGTTCTAAACCCTTTGTGTTTCCTTTAATTCTCACGAAGTCGCTGTTATCTCTGTTTTACAGCTGATGAAACTTTTTACAGTTCTAGGGAGATGAGCAGGGCTCAAGTCACACAATTAGTGCTAGACCTCAAGCTATTGGACTTTGAAAGCTCTGTTTCTCCCAGGGTCTGCCCCTTTTCTCCAAGGATGATGCTTTAGTCCTGTTATATGTTTTCTCTTTCTGCCTCTCTTACAAGTCCTGGGCTAGGCTTCCCCCAACAACCCACTTCCTTTCCCAATTCTACAGTGAGATTAGGAGCTAGAAATCATTACGAAAATTCATTCTCTGGTTACCTGAAAAGTACGTGGCCTCCTTGATTAGGTGACAAGCCAGAAACATACAGGATCAAAGTGTTAGATGACACTCGGGAAACAGGGACTCTACTAGCCCTTGAAGATGAGGCAGAGTCCCAGAAGGAAACTTACTTGTTGGTAACCTGAGCTCGCCTTTTGGGGGAGAAGACTGGTAAAATGTGTAGTAGATGGGAACCATTTGTAAAATTCTTTACAGACTGAAAATCGCACTTAGGATTTTAATCGGTACGAAAATATTCATGTTCGTTTTTAAAGGTAACCAGTCCCTGTAAGGCTGTTATTTACAAAATGCTTTTTTTCCCCATGAATGGGACTGGAGGAGATTATGCTGAATGAAATAAGTCAAGCAGAAAAGTTATCATATGGTTTCACTTACTTGTGGAACATAAGGAATAACATGGAGGACATTAGGAGAAGGAAAGGAAAAGTGAAGGAAAGGAAAAGGAAAGTGAAGGAGGGGGAGATGAACCATGAGAGACTGTGGACTCTGAGAAACAAACTGAGGGTTTTGGAAGGGAGGGGGATAGGGGTATGGGTGAGCCTGGTGGTGGGTATTAAGGAGGGCACGTATTGCCTGGAGCACTGGGTTTGGTACATAAGCAATGAGTCTTGGAACACTGAAAAAAATAAAATTTTTAGAAAACCGCTTTTTAAAAAAATAAATTCCTTTCACTGCTTTCTGTTCATACAGAATTATTCCCTAATGGATGTTCAGCCTTCAAGAAAATTACTCCCAATATAGATGAAGAAGGAGCCATGAAAGAAGATGCTGGAATGATGGATGTCCATTATAGTGAAGTAAGATTCCAGGGCCTGCAATGCCAGTTATAGGAATTGAACTTCTTGAAATTTATATTAAAAAATTATTACAGCTAACTTAATTTGGAAGGGAACTAAGGACTGATGAACTGTAAACATGAAATCTTCCCAGGGCCAAGATGTCCGTATTTGGAATATGGAGCCATGACTCTGGAACGGATCCTATCGTCTGGCTTTAGAGAGGCGATATTTATCATCTTCAAACTGCCATCCCAGTAACCAGATCAGGGTCAACATACTTTGGCAAAACCTCCTTTAAAAAAATATAGCTCACAATGCAGCCACTCAGCAGAGTATGCATGAGTCTGTTTAAACATGGAAAATGTGTGCTGTAAATTTCATATGGCTACCAAATGGCTTTGGTTGTCAGTCAACAAACATTTATTGGCTTATGAGCAAGGCCCTGGACCTGGTGATGTAGGTGCTATAAAATAATCAGCCAGGGCCAAACCCTCACTGACCTCCAGTGCCTACCTGAATGGCTAATCCACCTACACAGAATGGGGCGGGGGAGCAGGACATGCCATTTGAGTGATATACACAGTGTGTTCCACGTAAAGTCAAAGGTGAGAGAGGTGCCTTTGAGCTGATGTAGAATAGTGAGCTGTGATTAGAGAGGGGCGAAGAAAGAGGACACCACGAAAGTGGTCTAACAGAGAGGAGACTAGCAGGGACAAAAGCTACAAGGTGTGAAGGTATAAGGCTTTGGGGCAGTAGAATGGATCCTTTTGGCTAAACCCAGTTGGGTTCACAGAGAGAAGAGAAGTAGTTGAGGTCAGATTTTTGAGAAACTGGGTGTTTGAGCTTTATTCAGGAGAATGTTGAATTGCTCTCAAAGGTTTGGGGACAGAAAATGGGATGAAAGCAAGGAAGAGGAGAGGGTAATTTGGCAGTAATGTGGGAGATGTATTGAAGATAGAGGCTAGAGAGAGGGCTGCCCAGGAGTCTAGATGTGAGGCAGTTGGGCCGGAACCCACCTGCTGACTGAGTCAGGAAGCACTGAGAAGAAAGGAGGAAGGCCTGCTGGGAGGAGAAAAGGAAGGGAAAGAGTCAAAGGTAGCTCTGAGCTTTGGGGTTTGGATATTCCAGAAAAACTACAGGTGGATGATTTTCCAGGGAAGATGATGAATTCCATCTTTGATGTATGTTGAATTTGGAGTAGGAGTGTTATCAAGATGGAAGTAACCATCAGGCTTCTAGGAGTTTAGAACCAAATCTGAGGAGAGAGATCAGGGTCAGAGAGCCACATCTGGAAGTCATCTGTGTGAAAACCAAAGCGGAGTGAGGATGGGAGGTAGCATAGCCAGTGAAAACCAGAGAACCGAAGACTGAAACACAAAGAAGTTTGCAGAGAGTGGGAAGATGAAAAAATGGACAAAAACAGAAATTTAAGGGGTTATAGTCCCATAGAAATACATTTTTGAGAGTTGTATTAAGAAACATAAACAATCAGATTGAAGTGACACATACTTTATTATACTGAATGAATTGTTTTGTTTTTTAAATACAAGACAATCTCAAGTTAGCTGTAGTTCATGTAGCTAAAATGACATGTTTAGAAGCTTTAACTATTTCTATGTGGGTCTCTTGCCTCATCAGTAACATAAGGACAATACCATCCTGGTCAATTCAAAATAAATGGAAAGCTCTCTGTAGCTCAAGAGGCACTACAGAAATGTCGGGCTTCGCGGCTGACGTACTTGGCAGTGACGCTACACTTTACTCCAGAACCTAGAAGGGTAGATATTTACAACATGTTTGCTAAGTCAGTTACCACAGATACTCTAGAAACTTGCGTTTTAATTCCAGCTCAGTGCTTGACTGTGAAGCCTTGGGGAAGTTAATTCACTTTTTTGGGGGGCGGGGGGGTCTTAGTTAGACTTAAATGATTTCCCAGAGACCTCCAGTTCTTATGGGTTGACAGTGGAAGAACTCAGGGGAGTTATGGAAGATAAATGGTTGGGCCCAACTGAAGTTACATTCTTGTCGTCCAAATAACAGCTTCAGCTTGTTCATAGAAATAGCCTTGAGCCTGAGTCAAATACTTTCAAGGAGAACGGCAACATTTCCTATTAGTCAAGAACTATAATCTGTTTTCTCTGTAAACACATTTGCTGGAACTCTCGTGTGTTCTCAGTAATAATTTATACATTTTATTTGATGTATACAGATAGAATCATGTTCAGAAAAGCCTTTGCATGTTTCAGCTTATGGAAGAAGGCTTCCTCCTCATGCTCGAGCCAAAGGAAAAATAATTGACACTGATTTGTGAGCTTTATTGAAATGAAAAGTACAAATAGTTGTCTATTTAGTGCCTGTATTTACATATGTGAACTAAACCAGTAATAATGAAATTTAATTTGTTTCTAAAACTGCATGTCTGACCTTTGATTTGGAATATATTTTTTTAAGATTTTATTATTTGTCAGGAAGAGAGAAAGAGAGAGAGAGAGAGCACAAGAGTGGCAAAGGGAGAGGGAGAAGTAGGCTCCTTGCCGAGCAAGGAGCCCAATGCAGGACTTGATCCCAGGGCTCTGGAATCTTGACTTGAGCTGAAGGCAGATGCTTAACCAACTGAGCCACCCAGGCATCCTGTGATTTGCAGTAGTTTTTAAAGATGTAATTGGCACATTCCTAAGCAAACAGTTTGATGAATTTTAATAGTTGTATATATCCATGTGACTTATCAGCAGAAACAAAAAATAGAACATATATATTCTTTTTTAAAAAGATTTTATTTATTTATTTGACAGAGAGAGATCACAAGTAGGCAGAGAGGCAGGCAGAGAGAGGGGGAAGCAGGCTCCCCGCTGAGCAGAGAGCCCGATGCGGGGCTCGATCCCAGGACCCCGGGATCGTGACCTGAGCCGAAGGCAGCGACTTAATCCACTGAGTCACCCAGGCGCCCCAGAACATATATATATTCTTGCATAAAGTTCTCTTATGCCCATCTCCAGTCAGTCTCCCCTCCCTACCACCTAATTTCTATCACCATAGATTAGTTTTGCCCATATCAGTGTCATAAAAATGGAATCTTTCATTCCATTCAATAAATACCCTTCTGCATCTGGCTTCTTTTGCTTAATCTGATGTTTTTGAGATATATCGATGTTGCTAAGTATATAAAAAGTTTGTTCTTTTTCATTACTATATAATATTCCATTGTATTGATAAATGATTTTTTTTTCCTGAACCCATTCTCCTGTTGATGAATTTTGGATTGTTTCTATTTTGGGGCTGTTATGAATAAGTCTGCTCTAAACATTCTCATCTATGACCTTTTGTGTACTTATACTTTCATTATTCTTGGGTAAATACCTAGGAGTAAAATTGCTAGATGCCAGGGAAGTTGTGTATTTAATCTTATAAGAAATTGCCAAGAGTTTCTGAAAGTGGTTGGACCATTTTATACTTCCACCAGGAAGGGACGAGAGTTTCAGTTGCTCCCCATCCTCACCAACATCTGATGTGGCTAATCTTTCTTTTATTATTGCCATTCGAGTTGGTATCTCATTGAATTTTTAATTCATATTTTCCTTTTTTTTTTTTAAGTAGTCTTCATGCTGGGCATGGAGCCCAACTCAGGGCTTGAACTCATGATCCTGAGATTTAAGACCTGGGCTAAAGTCAAGAGTTGGACCCTTAACCTCCTGAGCCACCCAGGCACCCCATTGTGAACCAAAAATATGTTCTGGTTTTAAGTTCTTGGTCAGATATATGTGCTGCAGATTTATCTTGGATTTGTTTATTCATTTCTTAATTGAGTCTTTTATTGTGCCAAAAGTTTTGGTTTTGATGAAGTGCAACTTACCACTTTAGTGGTTTGTTCTTTTTATGTCTGTCTGAGAAATCTTTGCGTACCTCAAGACTGCAAAGGTGTTGTCCTACCTTTTTTTTTTTTTTTCAGATTTTATTTTTAAGTCATCTCTACACTCAACATGGGGTTCAAACTCACAGCCCTGAGATCAAGAGTCACACGCTCCTCCAACGGAGCCAGCCACGCACCTCCTTACCTTTTCTTCTATAAACTTTGTCTATACATGTTATATTTAGGTCTGTAATCTAGAATTCATTTTTGAGCCTGGAATCAGATAGAGGTCAAGGTGGAAGGAGGATATTTAGATGGTTCACACCATATGGGGGAAAATGAAAAAAATTTCCTTTCGCCTGATTGAATTACTTTGGCACTTTGGTCAAATTTCAGTTCTTTAGGTATGCGCAGCCCATTTCTGGACTCCGTTCAGTAGCACTGACCTGTTCGTCCATCTTGATATGAATATCACACCATCTTGATTGCTCTAAGTTGTTAAGTCTTGAAATCTGATAGTGTTAGCCCTCCAGCTTTTGTTTCCCCCCAAGTCATTTTGGCTAGTCTGCATCCTTTGAATTTCCATATAAAATTCAGAATCCCCTTTTCTAATTTCCTCAAAATAGCCTGCTGGAAGTTTTGGGGGCATTTTGTTACAATTATATATCAGTCCACGGAGAGTGATGTTTCATGATTTTCAGGACAGAAGTCTTTTGCTGGATTTATTGGTAGATGATTGATGTTTTGCTGCCACCGTAAATAGTATTGCTTGATTTCTTTCTCAGTTTGTTGTTGCTAGTATATATCCATTTGGTTGATTTTTATATGTTCATCTTCCGATCTGCCGCCTTGCTAAATACGCGTATTTGTTTTAGGGGTTTGTGTATTCCTGAGGCTTTTCTGCATACGTACTCATGTCATCTGCACACACAGGCGTTTTTACATTCGCCAATCTAGATGCCTTTTCTCTCTTTGGGTTGCCTGGTTGCACTGGCTAGCACCTTCATCATGTCGAATTCAAGTGGTGAGAACGGACATTTTGACCCGTTCTCAAACTTACACAAGAAGAGTGTTCAGCCTGTAGGTTTCTCCCAGGTGCCCTTTATCAGACTGAGGAAGGTTCCTTCTAGTTCTTGTTTACCGAGAGTTCTTTTTTAATATCATGAAGGGATGTTGAGTTTTTTCCAATGCTTTTTCTGTATCTATTGCTGGAGGTACAGTTTTCTCTTATCTCCCATTTTGTTCTGTCTATTACAGTGAATTTTTATTCCTATCATAAGCCAGCTTTGCACTTCTGCGACTCACTAGTTTGTAACAGATTTTTAATTCCCCCAAAGTCCTTCCTTCCCACTGTTGTTAGGAAGTCTAATTTGGCTAGCAAATCTTAATATACATTTTCTCAAGTAGCAGCATTCGATGCCACTATACTAATGACTGAGGAAACCAATATAAATAAGATATTGTTACTACTCTTGATAAGTCCCAGCCCATTTGAAAAGTCAGAGACAAAGATAATGGGCAAGTAGAGGGATATATATCCCCACCCAGTGAATTCTCAGAGCAGGATAAAAGGTATCTAGTGTTGATTAGGAGAAGGATCCCAGAAGAGGTGATATCTAAGCCGTCTTAAAGGGGTTAACCCCTGGAAGGGGAGTAAAGGGCGTAAGGCCCAGCATGGACAAAGGCACAGAGTGAGGGCCACACTGTGGTGCCCCAAACTTCTGGTAGCTCTTTGCTGTTGGATCATAAAGTACAAGGCTGGGCACCATGAATGATGAGATTATAGAAGCGTCGGCTGGACTATTGCAAGCCTCATGTGCCAGATGAAAGATCTTGTCCTTTGCTATGTGAATGAAGTGGCAGCCATCTTGAAATTCTAAGAAGGGGAGAGGGACGTGGTCTGGTTTGCCTTTGGAATCAGAAGCCTACAGCAGATAGATTTATAAGTGGTCAGGCTGGAGGCAGGAAGATCAGTGAGCAAAAAAATAATGCAGTCCTAAACCTTAGCAGTGTGTGTGGAAGTAGAGAGGAAGGGTCAGATTTAAGAAGCATTTAAGAAGTCAGACTAGCAGGGCACCTGGGTGGCTCAGTGGGTTAAAGCCTCTGCCTTCGGCTCAGGTCATGATCCCAGGGTCCTGGGATCGAGCCCCGCATCGGACTCTCTGCTCAGCAGGGAGCCTGCTTCCTCCTCTCTCTCTGCCTGCTTCTCTGCCTACTTGTGATTTCTGTCTGTCAAATGAATAAATAAAATCTTAAAAAAAAGGAAGTCAGACTGGCAGAAGTTGGCAACGAGCTGACGAGAGGATGAGTGGAGAGAGAGCGCACTGGGTCTCCAGGGCTGCCATAACGGACCCACATGTATCATCTCGCAGCTCTAGCATCTAGAAGTCTGAAATCAGGGTGTCAGCAGGGCCATGTTCCCCTCTGACACTCCGGGGACAATCTTTCCTTGCCTCTTCCTAGCTGGTCTCTGGCATTCCTCGACTCCAGACTCTGCCTCTGTAGTTACATGGGGTCCTCCCCTGAGTCTCTGTCTTCTTGGGAGGATCCCAGCCATATTGGATTAAAGGCCCACCCTACTCCAGTGTGATTGTGCCATAATTAATTATATCCTCAGTGACCCATATTTCCAAATAAGGTCACATTCTGAGGTAACTGGGGGTTAGAACTTCAGCATCTCTTTTCAAGGGACACCCTTGAACCCATCCCAGGGGTGGAGTCAAAACGACTCTTAAGCCTTCTAGCTAAGAGTTCATAGGGTATTGCCCTTGGCTGAATAGGAAAAACACAAGTGAAAGAACCAGTTTAGGAAGAAGCTGAGTTCAGAATTGCCTAAAGGTTATACAAGAAGAGACATTTTTAGGGGCGCCTGGGTGGCTCAGTGGGTTAAGCCTCTGCCTTCGGCTCAGGTTATGATCTCAGGGTCCTGGGGGATCAAGCCCCGCATCGGGCTCTCTGCTCAGCAGGGAGCCTGCTTCCCCGCCCCCCCCGCCGCCCCTGCCTGCCTCTCTGCCTACTTGTGATCTCTGTCTGTCAAATAAACAAAATTAAAATCTTAAAAAAAAAAGAAGAGCCATTTTAGCATCAGTTCTGTAAATCCCAAGAGCGTCTCATCTCTTAAAGAGAGAAACAAACTTGTTAAAGACTTCTGGCTAGCCGGGGCAACGGGCTTCATCTTCTCATTGTTGAGAACATGAGATGGTCATAAAATAATTTGTTGCAACTGTTATTTTCTGGCAAGGTCAGATATCTCTATCTTGAGCTATTATCCTCTCATCCTCCCCCAGTTTTAGGCCCAACGGTCAGGAAGCAAGCATTCTTTACCAAAATCACTTCATTTTCATAAACACTCATATCGCTCCCACAAGAGCTTGAAAGTTGTCAAATCTTTTTTTTAATTTAATTTAAATTTTTTCAGTGTTCCAAAATTCGTTGTTTATATACCACACCCAGTGCCCTCCTTAATACCCACCACCAGGCTCACCCAACCCCCCACCCCGCCTCCAAAACCCTCAGTTTGTTTCTCAGAGTCCACAGTCTCTCAAATCGTCTCAAGACTCTGTTATATTATGCATAAATACAGCTTCAGTATAAAAAAGAAACAACATTCAGAGGCTTAGTGGGATTTATCCCATCAGACCTTCATTCATTCTCCAGTTGGAACAAATAATGCATCCCCTTCTAAAGATACTCTTTCTTTTTTTTTAAAGATTTTATTTATTTGACAGAGAGAGATCACAAGTAGGAAGAGAGGCAGGCAGAGAGAGAGGAGGAAGCAGGCTCCCCACCGAGCAGAGAGCCCGATGCGGGGCTCGATCCCAGGACCCTGGGATCATGACCTGGGCTGAAGGCAGAGGCTTTAACCCACTGAGCCACCCAGGCGCCCCAAAGATACTCTTCCTTAATGGGTGACACTTTTAAGTACAGTTAGCATCTTCATTGTGTGAGTAAATAAATTAATAGGTATGCTTCACTATTGTCAGGGATTACTTTCACATTTTTGAGAAGGGTTTCCATTTCAAGTATTTCAAATATTTGATTTAAAAAGTAGAGTTGCATAAGTCCTGCTCCTTCGGTGCACATTCTCTTTGTTCTGTGTGTACTTGAAATGGCTCAGAATTTCTTGGCCCAGAACCCTCAAACCATCTCTAATTCCTGATTGCGTTTTGCTCTTAACGCAGGAAGTGTTGCTGGAATTGCTGGAACAGTGTGTGGATGGCTTATGGAAAGCAGAACGTTACGAAGTAATTTCTGAGATTTCCAAGTTGATCATTCCAATTTATGAGAAACGTCGTGAATTTGAGGTAGGTCATTTAAACATGTGCATCATTGGCCTCAACTGTGTTTTGAGGGAGAAAAAACAGTCATGTAGTTATGTCACTATCCCTCTACTGTGCATCCTCTGAAAACTAGGAGGTTCACTATATTGTGTGGCATTTGTGTTTTATTATAGAATATAGACACTTAACTGTGTCGTTTTGAAACATTTGTCTAATTTGAAAGTTCCTATCCTTCAAAATCCTGTGAAATCCTAAAATGAGAATCCTGCTTTACATTCATAGAGATTTGCCAAAGGAAATTAAGGGTAAAACATGCAGAATATAAGTTTAAGTTTCGATTATATAAGTGGTTCTTAAAACATTTTAATCTAGCAGGTCCCCCCCTTCCCCCTCAGGACGTAAAAGTTTCAGTGTTGTCTTCACCAAACCTTCACTCAAAAAAGCTTCTGAATTTCCCTGTTGCCCTGAGAAGAGGCATAAGCCTAGCCTATTCTTTTCAGTTTGATGGGGAGACTAAAGGTTCTGACAGCGGACCTGAGGGACGTAATTAAGACACTAGGAATAGTCCTACCATGAAGAGTTTTTCCAGTTTAGTCTGCCAGCCAAAGCTGTTGATAAAGGGTAATTAATAAAGACTAGTAGTGGGGCACCTGGGTGGCTCAGTCGGTTGAGCATCTGACTTTGGCTCGGGTCGTGATCTCAGGTCCTGGGATCGAGCCCCATGTCAGGCTCTCTGCTTGGTGGGGAGCCTGCTTCTCCCCCTTACTCTCCCTCTGTGCTCTCCCTCTCTCTTTCTCTCAAATAAAGAAATAAAATCTTTTCAAAAAGAAGAAAAGAAATGACATTGCTCCTTTCATCAAAGCATTACATCCTAAAAACCTTTGTAAAATGTCCATAGTACCTACTTTCATACTAGCTTGAAGATAAGGCTACTAGAAACCCAGGGAGCATTTTGCTGCTTGGTCAACTAATAGGGAAGAAAGAAAAATATATCTTCTCTACACATAAAAGGAAAGGATATTTTCTGTAGGAACACTACTCCCGTTTCCTTAGAGGCTTATAAAGGTCTGTGCAGAACCCCTGACGTTCTACGTGAGATGTAGGCATTGTTTCTAGGACACCGGTATGTAATTTTTCTCTATTTATGGGATGGGCTGAAAAGTGTCAGAGATAGCAGCCATAAAGACAAGGAAAATTTCCCTCCGGTTGAGCTCAACTGTTTCTGTGCTCCCCTTTTCTGTTGAGGTGAAGTTCATAGAACGTGCGGTTAACCATTTGAAAGTGAACAGTTCAGGATCATCGAGTGCGTCTATGATGCTCGGAACCCGCCACCTCTTTCTGGTTTCCAAACATTCTCATGGTCCAAGAAAAACACCCCCTACCCACTAAGTAATCAGTCTCCACCCCACCCGCCATTCCCTGGTAATCACTGATCTGCTTTCTGTCTCTCTTGGATTTGCCTATTCTGGATGTGTCATCAAAAGGGATTAATGAAGATGTGACCTTTTGTATCTGGCTTCTTTCACTTACCATGATACTTAAAAGGTCATCCAAGTCGTAGTGTGGATCAGGACTTCATTCCTTTTTATGGCAGAATGATTTTCCATCGCATGATTATGCCACAATTTGTTTATCTGTGTATCCTCTGGCAGACATTTGCATTGTTTTTGCCTTTTGGCTATAATAAATAGTTGCTGTTACAGACATTCGTTTCTGTGTGGCCATATGTTTTCATTAATCTTGAGTATATACCTAGGAATGGAATTGCCAGGTTTCGTGGGATAATTCTTTGTTTAACCTTTTGAGTAACCACCAAATTGCTTTCCCTTTTACCTTCCCACCGGCGACGCATACATTCCTCATCCTGAACAATGCTTGTTACTTTGGGTTTTTCATTAGAGCTGTGAAGCGGACGTGAAATGTTATCCCATTGTGGTATTTGGTTTGTATTTCCTTACGACCAATGATTTTGAGCATCTTTTTATGTGCTTGTTAACCATTTGCATGTCTTCTCTGGAGAAATGTCTATTTAAGACCTTTGCCCACTTTTAAATTGGGTTGTTGGTCTTTTTGTTGTTGAGATGTGAGGGTTATTTTTGGTTAAGATTTTTTTTAAAGATTTTTATTGAGAGAGAGAAGAGAGCACAAGTTTGAGTGGAGGGATGGGCAGAGGGAGAGGGAGAAGCAGATTCCCCTCTGAGCTCGGAGCCTGACAAGGGGCTCAATCTCATGACCCTGAGATCATGACCCAAGCAGAAATCAAGAGTTGGATGCCCAACCGACTGAGCCATCCAGGTGCCCCTGAGAGTTCTTATATTTTCTTATAGTAAACCCTTATCAGATCTGTAATTGGCAAATATTTTTTTCCCATTCCATAGGTTGTCTTTTTACATTCTTTTTTTTAAAAGATTTTATTTATTTATTTGACAGAGATTACAAGTAGGCAAGAGAGGCAGGCAGGGAGAGAGAGGAGGAAGCAGACTCTCCACGGAGCAGAGAGCCTGATGTGGGGCTCGATCCCAGGACCCTGGGATCATGACCTGAGCCGAAAGCAGAGGCTTTAACCCACTGAGCCACCCAGGTGCCCCAGATTCTTAATGTTCTTTGCACAACATGCTCCCTTTTTCTGGGTGTACAGATGAAAATGTTCTTTGAAAACTTCTGTAAGCTTGTGTAAACCCAGTCCTCACTGAGGCGTATACTCTTCTTTTTATATCTGCATTTTTAATTTTAATTTAAAAATTTTAAGATTTTTTAATTTATTTGAGAGAGAGAGCATGAGTGATGGGGAGAGGCAGAGGGCAGAAGGAGAAGCAGACTCCCCTCTGAGCAGGGAGCTCAACACAGGACTCCATCCCAGGACCCTGAGATCATGACCTGAGCCTAAGGCAGGTGCTTAAATGACTGAGCCACCCAGACGCCCCTCTGCCCTTAGACTTAACATGGTTGAAGAATTTTGTCTAATTGTGACAAAGGGTCAGGGACCCCAGCAAAACCATTTTGAACAGGAAATAGTGTTGTTTCCCCAAACCGCCCCCCACCCCATGCATGTGTCTTAACCATTTAGTAATGAACCAAAAGACAAAGCTGATTTGTATATTCTCCTTTTTCAGAAACTTACTCAAGTTTATAGAACTCTTCATGGAGCTTACACAAAAGTTCTAGAGGTTATGCATACAAAAAAGAGACTTTTAGGGACTTTCTTCAGGGTTGCCTTTTATGGCCAAGTAAGTATACCTCCGCTCATGAAGTTGTTTTTCTTTTTAAACATTCACCTTTGAATTACTAGATTGCTACAGCAGCGGGTACTGGTTCTTGGAGTCTGTCTAGGTAGAGGGCGGATCACAGCAGCCAGAAGCCGCTGTGAGTGTAAAGTTCACTTTGGTTTCCATATCTGAATCCATTAGTTCAGAGTATAACATGGAAGATTTGAATTTTTCCCTCAGTTTCATTTTCTGTTGAACTTCTTAAAGTGTATATTTAATATATATTATATTAATTATATATTATGCAATATATAATTATATATAAATAGCAAATAGATATATAATAAATATATTAATATTAAATATTAATAAATATATCTATATAAAATATGTATTAATTATATTAATATCTGTATATATTTAATATCTGCAAGCTTTCAAATAAACAGGGAAGTGTGACAGGGAATGAGAAAAACCCTAGTGGGGAAATCTTCAGGCCAAGGATATGTCCCCACGATGGCGAATTTGATAACTCTTAGTTATTCGAAATTAAAAGAGTGAATACGTGCCACGTGGCTCTCAGTGCTATTGAAAACGTATTTCAAATATATTCTTGCCAGTTATGTTGTGCGCTGTCTTTAACTGCTCTGCTTGCTCCGGCTATCAGTGATTGTGTGTTTCACTCTACAATAGTCTTTCTTTGAAGAAGAAGATGGGAAGGAGTACATCTATAAAGAACCAAAACTCACCGGCCTCTCAGAGATTTCCCTGAGACTCGTGAAACTTTATGGCGAAAAATTTGGCACAGAGAATGTTAAAATAATTCAGGATTCTGACAAGGTAACGTATACCCTGCGTTTCGAAATCATTGTTTGTGAGTTCCAAATGTGGTACACTGCTGGCGTTTTCTTTTTTTAGCTGGTGGGGGAGAAGTATGGAAATAGAGCCTGTCCAGACAATGAAAGAAAGGATAGGGGTTTTTTGGAGTCAGAGAGAGCAGGATTCAAATCTCCATTCACCTCTCTCTCTCTCTCTCTCTCTCTCTCTTTTTGAAGATTTGTATTTATTTGAGAGAGAGAGCATGAGGAAGAGATTACGAGAAGGAGGGCAGGGGAGAGGAGGAAGCAGGCTCCCCGCTGAACAGGGAGCCTGATGCGGGGCTCGATCCCAGGACCCTGGGATCATGACCTGAGCTGAAGGCAGAGGCTTAACCCACTGAGCCACCCAGGCGCCCCAAATCTCCATTCTCTTGCCATTTGCTAGCTAGGTGACCATAGGGAAGTTACTTTACTTCTCTGTGCCTCATTTTTCTCATTACAAAATGGAGAGAATACTCATGCCTTTAGTGCATTTCCTTCAAGCTGTCCTTAGTTTAGTAGTTACATGTGCAATGAAGTACATTTAAGAGCGATCCCTTGGGCTTGCTCTAAAAGTTACCCATCCCACCAGGCCCTGGCAGGCCAGGATGAAAAACGTTCCAGCAAGAAAGCCTCTTCCCCAGAGATGCATCATTTCCCATAGGCGACATTTGAGGAAAGCACCGTAGGAATGCCTGACCGTTCTTAGTCGCCATAGATGTGCCCAGAATGAGAGCCGGTTGTTAGGGCAGGAGGGACCTACCCAGGGCGGGATCTGCAGGCCACAGTGATACTTACTGAGCGATGAGGATGCAGGTGAGCTAGCAGCTAGTAGGCAAGGTCAGAGCAAAAAGCTCACGGCCATGGTAAAGACCCTTCACGGTCCGTCATGAAAATGCTCTCTTGGCTTTGGAGACTCGTCTCCCATGGAGATGGTTTTACCTTGACTCTATGCCTGAGACATTTTAAAAGCAGATCTGCCAGTAGGTTCCATGTTCATTAACATTTGACACCACCCCTCTACTTCCTTCTTCATCAGTGTCACTATTTTGTGGTGTTTTATTCAATTAAGACAACGGAAGATTTTATCTCCCTGTATCCAGATAGTCTCGGGCTCATTGCCGCACAACTGTTACTATAAATGGGAAGTTAATGGAAAGCCAGGCTTCCTGAACAACACGCAGTTTTTCTGCCTGACTTTGCCTCTGAAAACCCGGTGAGCCAGCCCTAGGGACAAACCACTCTCAGGCAGCTGACATTGTGTTACGCACAATATGTGAGTCATTCTCCATTGACGACAGACATCATAAGCAGTTGCTACTTTGAAAGTCCTTATTTCTGTCTTGATGTGTGCAAGTAAAGATTAAAAACACTCTTGTACCTTGCCAAAGAACAAAATCTGCCTAAGAGCACAGACAGTTCGAAGAGCTGTTTGGCAATATTTTCCAATATTTTAAACATACGTTTCTTTGGACCCAACAAGTCCACGTTTAAAGGCTTTTTTTTTTTTAAGGCAGGGAGGAGGACAGAGGGAGAGGGAGAGAGACTCTGAAGCCGGCTCCACGCCCCCAGCATGGGACCCAACCCGGGGCTTGATCTCACGACCCTGAGACCATGACCTGAGCCAAAATCAAGAGTCAGGTGTTTAAGATTTTATCCTGTAGGCATACACTACCAGAAGGATGTATGATTAAAGGTGTTCATGGCTGCAAAGTTTATAGAGCAAGCTGGAAGCAATCTAAATGTCCATACAGCTAAAGAAATGGTATTACCCACAAAATGGATATAGTGACCTACGCGTTAAAAAGAATTCACATAGATTTATTTAGAAGTGTCAATTTGAATCTGTCAAGATATATTCTTGAGCAGGGAAAAAAGTGAGGTGCAGGAAGTCATGGCTAGGCTGATCACATTGGTGTAAAAAATGCTGTTCACAATAACTTGTGTATGCTTAGGAAATTTCTGGAATGAGACACACAAAATTGTTAACCATGCCTACTCCTGAGGAGAGGGACTAGGGTCTTACACAGCAAGAAATTGTTGACTTTTCATGGATACCCTTGTGTATGGTTTGAACGTTTTACCATATACATATTTTACTTTTTTAAGGTTAAAATAAGGCTTGACCTCTTTTTTTAAAATTTCCCTTTGTATTTTGTCTTAGCCTAGATAATTACCTCAACCATCTCCTGAGGTCTCTTAGGAAAGATCTAGCTTTTTTTTTTTCCGAGTCTAGTTGACATGCAGTGTTACATTTGTTTCAGGTGCACGACATAGTGATTCAACAAGTTTATGCCTTAATGCCGTGCTTAAGTGCAGCTCCCACCTGTCACCAATTACAGTGTCATTAACTGTATTCCCCGTGCTGTGCCTTTTATTCTCATGACCTATTCATTCCATAACTGGAAGCCTGTACCTCCCCCTCTCCTTCACCCATTTTGCACATCCCTCCCCTTGCCCTCCCCTCTGGCAACCACCAGTTTGTTCTTTTTTTTTTTTTTTAAGATTGATCAATTGATTTGAGAGAATGAGAGCACACAGAGGGAGTGGGGAAGACAGAGTCTCCACCGAACAAGGAGCCAGACCCAGGGCTCGATCTCAGGACCCAGGACCATGACCTGAGCCAAAGGCAGACACTTAACTGACTGAGCCACCCAGGCGTCCCCAGTTTGTTCTCTGTAGAGAAATCTAGCTAGTGACTGGGAGAGAAAAGAAGGTTAAGGTTTCAGGAGCTAGGCTTTTAGATTTTCACATAAGATCAAATAGAATGGGTTTGGAAAACTTAAAAGATGCTAAGAAACTTTCCGACCCCTGGCTGTCCGCCTCTATCTGCTGAGGAAAAAAAAAAAAAAAGGATACAGAGACTGCTCCCCGAGAGGTTTTTGTTGTCTTTTCATTTGTTTGTTTCCATTTTTGTTTTCCACACCAAACACGAAAAAGGGCTATCATCAGTTGCAATAACATTGACAAAGTCACCAACAGCGAAGGCCCAAGTCAAATTGAACTGGGAAAGCACTGAAAGAAGAGCCTGGGCATAGCGTCGGGTGAATGGGGAGACTGATGGAGGGGAGGGTATCTAGGGCCCGCAGACGACTGTCCAGCAGGGACAGCTCTGAGATTTGCCTCCGGCGGCGTAGCTTCTTAACATGGGATTTAAGCTTTTCACGAAATGGTCCATAACCACCGTAGTTTATGTCTCTGGAAGAGAACCATTCTGCTTTCCTGTGATCCCTTTGGAGGACCAGAGGACCCAAGATAGGACTAATGTCATCAAGCGTGCCCACTCTTACAATGTCAGTCACTGCTTGTGAATGTACAAATTGGTAAGCTTTCCTGTAGGATAGTTGTGTCGTGTATATCAAAATCCTTGCTACCATGTGACTCTTTTAAGGAAGCCACTTCTAGGAATTGATGCTGCGGAATAAATCCGAAAATAATGCTCATAGTTTTAGATGCAAGGATGTCCCTCAGAGCATTGTTTGCAATCGCAAAATGTTGAGAAACAACCTAAGACTCTGTTGATAAGGGGCTGATCCAGTAAATAGTGTCTATCCATATATCCATTAAAAGTCACGTTAATGAGCGGGGTGCCTGGGTGGCGCAGTCAGTTAAGCGTCTGCCTTCGGCTTGGGTTGTGATCCCGGGGTCCTGGGATCGAGCCCCACATCGGGCTCCCTGCTCAGCGGGGAGGCTGCTTCTCCCTCTCCCTCTGCCTCCCCTTCAGCTTGTGCTCACTCACACTCTCTCTCAAATAAAGTCTTTTTTTTTAAAACAAGTCATGCTAGTGGCCATATAGAACTATAATAACTAAAATATGTTTTTTGTTACACATACACAGAACATTTCTTAATTTGACCATTTTTATGTGCAGAGTTCAGTGGTGCTTACAGCACCATGTTGGAAAGAAGCAGCAAAAGTGGACATCCTTGCTTTGTTCCTGGTCTTAGAGGAAAAGCTTTCAGCCTTTCAGCATTGAGTATAATGTTCACTGTGGGTTTCTCCTAGGGGCCTTGATTAGATTGTGGAAATTCCCTCTGTTCCTAGTTTATTGAGTAATTTTATTATGAGAGATGTTGAGTTTTGTCAAATGCTTTTGCTGCATCAATTGAGATGAATCATGTAGGGCTTTTCCCCCCTTTATTCTGTTTATGTGGTGTATTACCTTGATTGATGTTCATATGTTAAACCGTCCTTGCATTCCAGGAATAAATCCTACTTGGTCATGGCATATAATTCTTTTAATATGCTGCTGAATTCTCTTTGCCAGTATTCTGTTGAGGATTTTACATCATAAGGGTATTGGTATAGGGTTTTTTTGGTACTGTCTTTGGCTTTGGTTTCAGAGTAATGCTGACACTATAGAATGAGTCAGGGTGTGATCCCTCCTCTTCAGTTTTTCAGAAGAGTTTGAGAAGGGTTGAGGTTAGTTCTTCTTTAAGTGTGTTGTAGACTTCACCAGTGAAGACATCAGGTCCAGAGATTTTTCTTCATCAGAAAATTTTTTTAAGATTTTATTTGTTGGTTGGTTGGTTTGTTTGTTTATTGGAGAGAGAAAGGGAGCAGACAGGGGACAGGACAGAGGGAGATAATCTCAAGCAAACTCTACACTGAACGTGGAGTGTGACATGGGGCTCAGTCCCATGACCCCAAGATCATGACCTGAGCCAAAATCAGGAGTCAGACACTCAACTGACTGAGCCATGCAGGTTCCCCAGAATTTTTTTTTTTTTTTAGGTAGCCTCCATACCCAGCACGGAGCTGACATGGGACTCAAACTCACAACCCTGAGATCAAGACCTGAGCTGTAATCAAGAGTCAGTTGCCCAAATGACTGAGCCACCTAGGGGCTCCCATCAGAAAATTTTTGATTACTGATTCAGTCTCCTTACTAGCTATAGAGCTATTCAGATTTTTCTATTTTTTTTCATGGTTTAGTCTTTGTAGGCTTTGTGTTTCTAGGAATTTGTTCATTTCATCTGGGTTATTTAATTTGTTAGCATTCAGTTCTCATAGTACTCTCCTATAATCCTTTTTATTTCTATAGAATTGGTAGTAATGTAATTTTCATTTCTGATTTTAGTAGTTTTGAGTGTTCTTTTTTTTTAATAATCTTTCTAGTTAAATGTTGTCAATTTCATTGACTTTTCAAAGAACCAAACTTTGGTTTCACTGCTTTTCTCTATTTTTCTATTCTCTATTTCCTTTACCTCTGCTTAATCTTTATTTCCTTCCTTCTGCTAGCTTTGGGTTTAGTTCCTCTCTTTCTAATTCCTTAAGTTGTAAAATTATGTTGTTGAATTGAGATCTTTCCCATTTTTTAATGTGGTATTTATCACTATAAATCTCCTCCTTAACACTGCTTTTGCTGTGTCCTGTAAGTTTTCCTTTATCTCTAAGAATGTTCTAATTTCCTTTTTGATTTTTTTTCTTTGAATCGTTGATTTTTTAAGAGTTTAGTCTCCACAGATTTATAAATTTTCCATTTTTACCTCAGTTATTAATTCTTAACTTTATCTCATTGTGGTTAGAGAAGATACTTTGTATGATATCTGTCTTTTTGAATCTTTTGAGACTTAATTTGTGGCCTAACATGCCATCTATCTTGGAAAATGTCCCATGTGCACTTGAGAAAAAAGCATATTGTTGTTGGGTAGAGTAGTCTGCATATGTCTGTGAGATGTAGTTGGTTTATTTTGTTCTTCAAGTCCTCTATTTCCTTCCTTACTTACTTTTGTCTGCTTGCAGTATCTAGTATTGAGAGTGGGGTATTAAAGTCTCCAAGTGTTACTGTAAAACTATTTCTTCTTTGAGTTCTGTCCATTTTCGCTTTGTTTATTTTAATGGTCTTTTATTAGCTGTATACATGTTTATGATTATTTTATCTTCTTGCTGTACTGGACCTTTTATCAATATATAATGTCATTTTTGTCTCTTGTGAACTCTTAAAACTTTAAGTCTGTTTCATTCAATATTAATATATTCACCCCTGCTCTCTTTTGGTTACTATGTCCATGGAATCTCTTTTTCTGTTTTTCATTTTCAGCCCCTGTGTGTCTTTGGATCTAAAATAAATCTCTTGTAGACTGCATATAGTTGGATCATAATTTTTTAATCCATTCTACAACTCTCTTGATTACATTTTAATCCATTTACATTTCAAGTAATTGCTGATAAGGAGAGATTTCATTCATTCTGTTATTTGTTTTCTTATGTGCCTTAGAGCTATTTAGTCTCTCATTTTTTGCATTACTGTTTCCTGTTTAATTAATTTTTATGGTGAAATAGTTAAATTTGTTTCCCATTTCCTTTTGACTGTATCCTTCAACTCTATTTTTGTGGCTTTCATGGGGATTATATTTAACATCCTGAAGTTATAACACTCTAATTTGAATTTATACCCTTTTAACCTCAATACCGTACAAAAAATATGCTGCTTTAACGGCCCCATCACTACCATTTTCAGTTGTTGATGTTGTAGAATTATATTGTTGTACATTGTGTGTCCAAAAAAATAAGCTAATAATTT
Organism: Mellivora capensis; assembly: GCA_004024625.1. Lineage (NCBI taxonomy): Eukaryota > Metazoa > Chordata > Mammalia > Carnivora > Mustelidae > Mellivora > Mellivora capensis. Next base: position 311,955 of record PISX010000001.1, on the reverse strand, counting down.
TTAACACATTTAGTCCCTTAAATTATATAGAAAATAAAATTATTACATGTGATGAGTCACTTCTCTCTTGATGCTTTCACAAATCTCTCTTTGTCTTTGGCTTTTGACACTTTGATTTTAGTGTGGTTCAATATGGGTCTCCTCAACTTACCTACTTGGAATCTTTTGATCTTCTTGGATGTTTATAATCATTGGGAAGTTTCCACACAGTATTTCTTCAGATATTACCTCTGCTCCTTTCCATCTCTTCTCCTTTCAGGGAGTCCTGCAGTGTGTGTGTTGGTCTACTGGGTGATGTTCCACATGATTTTTTTAAAGATTTTATTTATTTATTTTGCCACAGAGAGAGAGAGAGCACAAGCAGGGGGAATAGCAGGCAGAGGGAGAAGGAGAAGCAGGCTCCCCACAGAGCAGGGGGAGCCCGATGTGGGACTTGATCCCAGGGTCCTGGGATCATGACCTGAGCCGAAGGCAGTAGCTTAACTGACTGAGCCACCCAGGGGCCCCCAACATGATTGTAGTATCTTCTAGTTCTCTATTACCTCTGTCTGCTCAAATCCACCTTTGAATCCTTCTAGTGAATTTTCATTTTACTTATCATATTTTTCAGCTCCAAAAATTTGTTTGGTTTCTTTTTAGGTTTTCTCCCTCTTCACTGATACTGAATTTGCCCATACATCGCTTTCTTGACTTTCTCCACATCTCCCTTTAGTTCTCTGATCATCAAGACAGTTGTTTTAAAATCTTTTTCTAGTAGGTCTACTATCTGGTCTTTTTTGGGGACAAGTTTCCATTGGGTTATTTTTCTCCTTTGAATGTACCAGACTTTCCCGTTTCTTCACATGCCTTGTGATTTTTTTGTTGTTGTTGTTGAAAACTAGACATTTGGATCTGATATGGTGGTCATTCTGGAAATCAGATTCTCCCCCTTTCCCAGGATTTGCTGGGTTTTGTTTTTAATTATTCTAGACTGTCTCTGTGCCATGGATCAGCCTGAGGTGTAAATTTAGGGTCTTCTCAGGTCTTTTCTGAACCTGCACCTTACCCGGGTGTGTGTGGTGAGTTTCCAGTTTCCCTCCTGTATGCTGTTGTTTTAGAGTATCCTTGTCTTCAGTGTCTGGCTCCCAAGAGGGGAGAAAGGAAAAGGAAGGGGAGAGATCTTTTAAATCCCCTGGAAGTCACTTCAGCCAGGGCGGGCAGGTACAACAAAAAAGGTCACAGCAGGGGCAGCGCCTGGGTGGCCCAGTCCGTTAAGTGTCTGCCTTTGGCTCAGCACGATCCCAGGGTCCTGGGATGGATCCCCACGTGGGGCTCTCTGCTCATCAGGGATCCTGCTTCTCCATCTCCCTCTGCCTGCTGCTCTGCTGCGTGTGTTCCCTCTCTTTCTCTTTCTCCTTCTGTCAAATAAATAAATAATTTTTTTTAATTAAAAAAAAATGGCCACAACCTCTTTGTACCTCTATGATGAGAAACAGTGGTTGGAGCACAGGCCCCAAGATTTAGGAGATGCCCACTCTGGCTCCCGCAAGCTGTTCCGGGAACATGTGCCAGCTGCCTGCCCACTCTGGCTCCCGCAAGCTGTTCCAGAAACATGTGCCAGCTGCCTGCCGTGGGGCTTGAGGAGTAGGAAAGGAGAGGCTGAAATTGACCAAGAGCTAAAATTGACCGAAATCAAAATTGACTGCAATTTTCTGTCCAAGCCTTCCCCTACAAGTTGCAAGCTTTAGCTAGATTTCTGGTGCTCTACCCCCTTCTCAGAATCCTCTCCATTATCTGTTTTTATCAAGGTAGAATTCAAATGTACAGTTAACTTTGTAAAACTTTGTAATATATTTTTAAAGAATCAGATTACAAAACAGTGTTTAGTGTGACCTCAGCTTTGTAAATAATATGTGCCTCGAGAAAAGATTGGAAGGAAATATATGAAAATGTGAATAATCGCACTCACCAAATGGTAGGATTGAGATTTTTATTTTCTTCTCCCATTCCTATAACTTCCAAGTAGGCTTCTGTAACTTCTTATAACCAGAAGGAAATGATCCTTTAAAAAAGTACAGAGCTCTCCTCTGGGTGTGTAGTCAGTTGGGAACACAATCATGATTGTATTCCTCAGTGGATACCAAAGGAGTTAGTGGCTTACCTGTCCCCACTTTTCCCTTCCACCAAGTAAAAGCCAGAACTTTCTTACTTTACAGGTAAACGCCAAAGAGCTCGATCCAAAATATGCTCATATCCAAGTCACTTACGTGAAGCCCTACTTTGATGACAAAGAACTCGCAGAAAGAAAGACCGAGTTTGAAAGAAACCATAATATCAGCAGATTTGTTTTTGAAGCTCCTTACACGTTGTCCGGCAAAAAGCAAGGTTGCATAGAAGAACAGTGCAAACGCCGCACAGTCTTGACCAGTAAGTAGGACTTTGTGTGATAACATTTTGTTTGACTTGGTTCTTTGTGACGCACACCGGTAGCAGGTGGCGAGCAGGAGGACGTGAAGTGTAGTTGTAATCCTTCACTGTTCTGCTGCTCACCTACTGGCTTGCACAAACATGGTGATGTTATAGACCATTGTCGCCCCTTATGTAATGGGTGACTGACTGCTCCGGGGTGCTTAGAGAACGCACAGTGGGGACAATTAAGCATAATGGAGTTTTTCCTTTGACTTGGCTGTTGAAACAGAGGATTTGTTTCCGAGATAACAAACCAACGCGAACCTTTTAACAGCTTCCAACTCCTTCCCATATGTGAAGAAGAGGATCCCTATCAGCTATGAACAGCAGATCAATTTAAAGCCCATCGATGTTGCTACTGATGAAATCAAAGACAAAACGGCAGAGCTGAACAAACTTTGCTCCTCTGCTGACGTCGACATGATTCAGCTCCAGCTGAAATTGCAAGGCTGTGTCTCGGTGCAGGTAGGCCCGTTGCTGAACGCGTCCTAAGTGGTTCCCGATGTTCTCGCTTTCCTGAGGGCACCAAGCAAGCATGACTTGCAATTGTGTGTTCTGCTCTTAGCGAGTGCAAAAACCCATGCATTGTTCTCGGTGAACAGAAGGAAAGGAGGCTCAGTGTCCATCAGTTTCACGTTATGGCGGAAGACTTTAGCGTAAAGCCCTGCAACGGTAGCCAAGCTCTGTGTTTCCGGAGCTGAAGCCATTAAGTAACTTGTTCGAAAAGCGTCTTTGCAGATTACTGGCTTTAGTCATTTTTTTTTCAAATAAACGTCCAGTAAGAAGAGTAAATATGGTCCTCAGATTTTTAATGTATTTAGGGTTTTTGGTTTTTTTAAGAGAGATGCAGGGGTGCCTGGCTGCCTCAGTCGGGGGAACATACAGCTCTTTGATCTCAGTGTTGTGAGTTCGAGCCCCTTATTGGGAGTAGAGAGTACTTAAAAAAAATGAAATCTGAAAAAAATAAATAAAAAGAGAAAGACAGAAATTATTTCTGATTACATTCTAACCACTCTCCCATTTTTCTCCCTTCATGTTTTAGGTAAATGCTGGTCCATTAGCATATGCAAGGGCTTTCTTAAATGACAGTCAAGCTACCAAGTATCCACCTAAGAAAGTAAATGAGTTGAAAGACATGTTTCGGTAAGTGCTGTGTCCTTTTCCCGTTAGACCTCTATCCTTTTATTCTCATGTTCTTCTTCACAGAAACCAAAATATTCACCTAGTAACATCCCTCCCAAAAAAAGGACATTCTCCGTTCTCTTTTACAATATTTAGGTGACCTGCTAATGGTACTTTAAGCAGCGAGGAAACGCACGCTGTCCTTCTCACTGCGGGTCATTAACGACATCCTAGCGTCCCAAGAGATGAAACATGCCAGTTTCCTTTATCCCTCTAGATATTGTGGCACAAAAGCAAGCCTGCATTCATTCTGTGCTTTCCTCCTCCGCCTGACTGACTTCATCTTACAGCATTTCGTTTAGGGCAGGAACAAAAGTTGAACTGGAAGGGTTGGAGAGGCTTGCATGTGTCCTGTGTTCTTATTTCCGCCTGGGATTCTGCCGGTCCAAGGCCACACGGTACCGTGGCTCAAGTGAGCATCCCAGTAAGCTAGGGCATGTCTGAATGGTTTTGCATTAGAAAACAGTCTGGTTAATATATTTGAAAAGCTTACACTTGGAATAAGAGAGACAATTGAGTAAAATGGACCAAGAGGAAAGATGATAACTCAGCCACTCGTTTGCTCCCGACTTATTTCATTTACTTTTCCTGTCTGCATGTCACAACTATTCCAGATTACAGAGTGACCAGTAGCCACTCATTCACCAGTATTTAATAATGCCTGGCACGTGCAGAGAGATTCTACTTGTTGCTATGACAGGGCTACAAACCAAATGGGCAATGAGGTACTTTGTCCCCTAAGACCTTTGCTCTCGTCATGGATATTACACACAAATGCGTGAATGACGGACAAAGGCTTTTCGCTTTTTTAAATTATTTTTTAAATTACTTTAAAATATTGAAGTATAGTTGACAAACAGTGTGGTGAGTTTCAGGCACATAACAGACCGATTTGACAATTCCCGTATCACGCAGGGCACACCACGCTGTGTGGTCACGCCATCTGTCACCATACAACGTTATTACAGTATTATTGGCTGTATTCCCTGTGCTGTATTTTTCATCCCTGGGACTTATTTACTTTATAACAAGAAGTCTGTACCTCTTAATCCCCTTCACCAATTTCACCCATTCCACCCCCCTCCATCTTTGTCCCCACTCCCAGCCCAGGACAGATAATTCCTACCTATAACACCCAGCACTGTACAGGAGACATAGTAGTCCCCAAATAAATTATTTTTGAATGCATGACTTATTATCTACAGATGCGAGTTAATGTTTGTACAATTTTAGCTGATTTGATATCATGATTTAATATCAGCTGATTTAATATCACGATTTAATATCATCTGAGCAAATAGTCTTTCTGGAAGGTCAGTATTTCGAGCAAGGTTTTAAAGGAGACAAGAAACCCGAGGGGAAAGGTGGGAAAGAAAGGAAAAAGGAATTTCAGACTTAGGAAATGGCATTAGCAGAGATGCAGTGAGAAAATAGAGGATTCCAGTCTTCCCTCTAGGCAAGCCACAGTTAAAGTGAATATCAAATTGATGGTCAATGAGACTTTCTAGGAATAAACGATGAAACCTTTATCTTTGCTCTTTGTCCACAGGAAATTCATACAGGCATGTAGCATTGCCCTTGAACTAAATGAGCGGCTAATTAAAGAAGATCAAATTGAGTACCATGAAGGGCTCAAGTCAAATTTCAGAGACATGGTGAAAGAATTGTCTGACATTATCCACGAGCAGGCAAGTATTGACGTAGTGGAAAACGAAAACATGACCTGGGGCCCCTCAAGTGTACTTAGCAAAGTCCAGTCGTTTGAGATATATCACCTTGAAATTAGTCCGTCTGTGTTTTCAGATTTGCTCCTATTATCTTTGGTCATTTAAATGATATAATGCAAATCGAATTTAAAATAATTATCTGAAGCAATTGCTAAAGCAATTATCAGTAATAAGCCATTTTGTTCTTTGGGCCGCGGTGCTATTAGAAGTTAACTCGCTGAATTGATCTACTGGAAACACGGGTAAGAGTCTCTCAAGAAGGGTCCTAAAGAAGTGAGATGATTGGCACAGGAGCCAAATCCCAAAGAGTATCTCTGTCTTGGCCGTAAAAAAAATACAGGTACTCTGAGGCTTCCAAAATTTGAGAAATGTCTTAGCATTTTCATCTGTGACGGAGTGTTCATGACCATGCAGCTAACTGCAACCCAAAAATTCGGAAGCCAAGACCTGTTCACCACTTACAGCCACATTATGTCACAGTGAAGTAGTTAGAACTTTCATATACCTGAGCCTGCCAGCCCTCCATCCCACGCACCACCCAGGACTTCTATACACCTGCTTGAATGCGAGCGCTCCTGGGTTATCGTGGGAAACTTCATTTTGATGCTGGAGTCCTGACCACTGTGTACATGGGTTGTCACTCAAGTATTTTAGTGTCTTCAACACGTTTGTACAAGTCCCAGCACGATGATCTAGTCCCTCAGCAACTGAGCCTGTGAAGTTTCCTTTCCTTACTCATGGAAACAGCCACCAAGATAAATATTTGTTTCAGAAACTCTTCAAACTCTGAAGTTTGAAGAAAGCAAGTCTTCTTCAAAGAAACAAGGATAACTACAACCCTTTAGAGAACACATGTTAAAGCTCATTCCAAAAAAAAAGCTCGTTCCAGAACCTTCTCTGTCCTGGTAGCCGCCTTTCAGTGATTGCTCGCTGTGGGAAATTGAGTTACAGTTAGCACAAGGTTGCACTGAATGACCAGGAGTCTCAGTTTCTAGCCATTGTCATCTTCTCAGCATGAAGAAGTTAGCCAGCCAGACCTTCATCATCCCATCTGTTCAGTGAGACTGCTTACCCCCCGCTCCCCTCCTTGCCCGTTCTCCATGTCTGGGAATCTTGTTGGCCCGAGGAGTCTGGAATCAGTGTTCCATTTCTTCCTTTGGCCATCTTTACTTCTATTAGCCCATTTAGGAGGGAGTACAAACTGTTCCAAGGTGCCCCTCTGTGGTTCAGTGTTCAGAGATCCTTTTTGGTCTCTAAGCAACCAGGCGGGAAGGCAGGAAGTCACGCCACTTCCTTTATTCCCTGCGTCTCAAGCTCAGCCCGTGGGTAGCAGAGGGGCGTATACCTTTCTGTGCCATCACTGCTCTGAGGCAAATGGACGACATAGTTAGTTCCGAGGAGCTGTCCAGTGTTACGGATTTCCGCTCTTCATATTCCATAGAAAATCAGCAAAAAATCCTTCACAAAAGATACAATGACGACACATGTTTTAAGCCAGTGTGTAGTCCGTTGCAATTATTCTAGTTTCCAGGCAACTGCATGACTTAGCCTTAAACTCTGAACTACTCAAATGGGAAACAAATGATTTAATTTACTGTTGTGACAGTGATCAGGATATGTAGAGCGGCCATTTTATACAGTTCTTTCCCCCGCGAAGCCTGGGTTTCGCAGATCTGCTGTCCCATTTTCTGTCTGTCTCATTTGATTCCCTAAACCGTGGCTCTTCTGTTGAATTGGAGAGACCACTGTTGTAGACCTTTGAAATTAGGTGTTGTTAGATAAGCCAGAAAAAAATCTTGGTTTCTTTTTTAAATTTAATTTTATTTACATTCAGTTAATTAACACAGAGTGCACGATTTGTTTCAGAGGTAGAGGTCAGTGATTCAGTGCTCTATCACAGCCAGGGCTCATTCCATCATGGGCCCTCCTTAACGCCCATCAGCCACTTACCCCAGCTCCCCCCACCCCCAGCAACCCTCAGTTGGTTTCCCATGGTTAAGGGTCTCTTTTGGTTTGTCTCCCTGTCTGATTTCATCTTGTTTTATTGAAAAAATCTGAAGTTTCTATTGGTTTATGTTTATGTAAGCTGTCCTATCATAATGCATCGTGTTTAGGTGTGCCCTTCCATTGACTTTATAGTGAATTTTTATAATTCAGCATTTTCTATTAGATTCTCACAAAACAGAGCCTTTTTTCAGTCCTACACTTGGAGATACGTTATTTCCCAAAGGAAAATAAAATAATACAAAATAAAATAAAGTATATTGGATAGTGCAATATAAATTATTCTGTTGTGCCCCATAAATGATTACTTGACAAAAGATATATCTTATGTGTGTATATATATATAATATGTTTATTGTGTGTGTGTGTATATATATATATATATAATTTATTCTTCACCCTTTTCAGTGTAATCTGTTATAGTATATCGAAAGATACAGTCCTTTGTAAAACTTCTTCAAGCTTTTAACTTTTAGAAGGGGACTTAAAGGGGCACCTCCGTGGCTCAGTGGGTTAAGCCTCTGCCTTCGGCTCAGGTCATGATCTCAGGGTCCTGGGATCAAGCCCCACATCGGGCTCTCTGCTCAGTGGGGAGCCTGCTTCCCACCATCTCTCTGCCTGCCTCTCTGCCTACTTGTGATCCTTCTCTCTCTGTCAAATAAATAAATAAAATCTTTAAAAAAGGGGGGGCTTAAAAAATTAAAAGGGAATTTATATTATCTTCAAATCATGAATTACAGATGTCTTAATTAGAGTTAGTGGTGGCCACTGTAGGGTCTGATATGTTTTGTTTTCTACACAGTGAGTCCCATATTGTCTTGTCACATCTGACAGGTGTGGATAAACAATTAGTCATCTCTTAAACCTCTGCTTGGCTTCCAGATTAGTATCATGAGTTAGGATTTTTTGAGAGGAAATTTCTCTATTACAGACTTTCTCTAAGACCTACTTTGTAGCAACACAAATGATATGACTCATTACTGTCACCATAGACCGGTTTGTGGGCTTAATACTGAAATTTCAAAGCTAACTTGAAAACCGGGTAGTGAAGCTTGAGACCTAAGTTGGAATCATACAGTAAAGAGATGGGATGTGATGTGTATGGTATTCTTTTCTTCCATCTTTCTTTTTTTTTTTTTTTTTGAAGTAGGCTCCACACCCAACGTGGGGCTTGAACTCACGACCCCGAGACCAAGAGTCACATACTCTACCGACTGAGCCAGCCAGGCACCCCTTTTTTCCTTCCATCTAATCAAGCATATTTGATCACACAAAATGGAAAGTTTTAAAAACATCTATACCAATATGAATATATGTTTATATGCTTATGGGATATAAAATTTACATCTCACATATGTGAAGTTCTTCATTTCCATGAAAAGCCTTCTGTGTCAGTCAGCTCACATAGTTCTCATGTGCCTTTAGAATAGAAATAGGCACTTGTGACTTTATTTAAGAGTATTTTCCAAGTCTCCAGGGAAGCAGCATGGGTATCTGTGTGTTGGAAAAGCCCCACCAGTGATTCTGAGAGCCACGGTTTAGAGCTCTTGTTATGATCATTGTTTTTAAAAATATATATATTTGAAAGATTGCATTGCCTCTCATTTTTTTCTTGAATTTTGCATTTTACAATCTTCTGTTTTTCTCAATGAGTAACCAGATCTTCTCTGCTTTTTTGCTACGCTGCCTTTGTAACACAGCTTTGAAGACTGAAGTCGGTAATGTTATTCTTCGCTCTTTCTGTTTTATGTCATTTCAAATAGCTCCATGTCAGTGACAAATTGAAATTTGCCTGTAATTTCATATACACATACTTTTTTGACCACGGCTGTTTTGCTTTGTGATAAACATGCAGACTTTTTTCCCTTTTGTTTCAGATATTACAAGAAGACACGATCCATTCCCCCTGGATGAGCAACACGTTCCATGTATTTTGTGCAATTAGTGGTACATCGAGCGACCGAGGTTATGGTTCCCCAAGATACACTGCTGAAATCTGAGGACATGTAGATCCCAAGTGACAATGAGACTGACCTTTCTCAGGAAAAATCGGAGCTGTGCAAATGTTAAAAATGGAAAGATTTGATAGACATGGAGTGTTTCTTCCTGACACCAAAATTTTCATGCTTTCAAACAGGGTGCTTACGTATTTGTAAATAGTTAAGCAACTTGAAAGTGCCTGGAAAATTGCACCACTGTGCTTGGTTTGTACTTTTTTAGGTAAATCTATATACGGAGAAGTAGAGCTCAAAACCATTAATTCAATTTGCTTAATTATTGCTTCAGATCATAATGGTACTGTGTAAAATTGTATAATGGAACACAATAAAAGGTTAAACTTATTTGTAATTAGAAGTGAAGGAAATAATACTTTGAACTTAGCATTTTTCTTGACAGGAAGCTCAATTCACGATCCTATTGATCCTTGGAGAGAAAAAAAATTGGATAAAATTGCTGTAAAACATGGACATTTCAAATTGGGGAGGTAATTGGAACTCCCGCCTGCTAGGAGTCAAGACGAGGCTCAAGGAACCAGGATGGCTATACGTGGAAATACCAAACTTACTGTTCCTTCAAGTTTTGATGCAGTGACTCTGGGTGACCAAGTTGGTCTCCCTGTGCCTTCCAGGACAAGGGATTCATGTGTGACCTAGCTCGCCCTAGGAAGTGGCCTTTGCCCCCAGGGCTTCATCATCTAGGGCTATCCACAAAGCTGAATAAAACATTTCTGAGAGTTTACAGTCAGAACATCCTATGCAAGTTCAAAGCTTTCACAGTAGAAGAGTCAGGGAGGCATTTTGTAAGGACTATTTTTTTGTCTGTGCACAAGATTAGCAAGTATTTTCATAGAACTGGACAGTTGCAGCATTTGGGGAAGGGAGTCAAGATATGTACCCACCGCCGATCTGGCGACTTGCCAGCTAGGGATTCCATTTCTAACTACGTAGACCTCTCAGACTCCCTACATCATTCAGGACCCCCCGAGCTGTAAAGAGCTTTTTTTTTTTTTAGCTTGAATTATCCCTATAATTTTGGCCACCTTTCATGTAAACTCTAAGGTCAAGATATAAATTCCTTATAGAGGTTAGCCAGTTTCCCGTAGAAAAAAAAACAAACAAAAAACCAGGGACATCTAAATGAATTGCAAGGAGCCTTGGCTTTTCTCCTGCTTTGTGATCAAGGAAGTCTTAAAGACGATGCCCCTGGCTGGCCGTTTTTCTTTACATGTCATCTTTAAGCTTTTTAGGGGAGCATGCCATTATTTATTGAAGTTTTAATTTTGTATTTTCACAGGGGATTCCAAAGTATTGCAGAAGCAGTTTGTAATTCCTTAATACCTTGGAGTAAGGCTGTAGCGTTCCTTTCACCTTCAAAGTGATTGGATTTGGTTTGTATGGGGAAGGAGCCATCACCTAGAGCGAATGCTCCCACCTGAGAATGAAGCATCTCAGGAGAACGGGAGTACTCCTTAGTCAATAACTTGTCCCTCCAGGGCCCCCAGCACACCATTACATACCATGGGTAATTCTTTGTCAAGTTTAGTAACTGACCACTGCGCTCAAGGAGCTTGCCACGTACTGGAGGCAAGATAGACACAGAATTAAATATAATACAAGAATTGACAACAGGAGCCAAGAACAGTTGTCTGGGAGCATCGCCAGGTGAAGGCCACTGGCCATAAGCCGTATCACCTCCAAGGACTGAGAGGTCACTGGATGGTAGTGTTCAGGGATGGTTTTGTGGATGAAAGGGAGTTCTGAACAGGCTTTCAAAAACGAGCAGGTATCCTAGGCAGGAGGAAGATGGCATGCAAAGACATGAAATGAATTAGCAGAAGCTCAGGGGATGGCAAGGAGATGAGTTTTGTCCAAGAGAGTGGTAGACGATGGGAGTATAGAATGCAAACTTGGCACTGGGTTGTGGAAGGCCTTGAATGCCAGACTAATCATGTTTGGACTTTACTCAGTAAACACAGGGGAGGCAGGCAAAGGTTTTTAGACAGACCACTTGATTAAATGTTACTTTTAGGTGTTTAATCCTTTGCGTTGCTGTTGGATGTTTTGGAGGTAGAGAGAGATGGAAATACGGAAACCAGTTTGCAGTAATCTAGCTAGGAGACTCTAAACCCCTAGATAAGAACAAGCATGAAGAAGAAACGACCAGTACAGGAGACATCCTGGGGAAATCTGGCCCTGAGTTATTGATGACTAAGGAGAAAACAAGGGAGTGTTAAGGATAATTGTGTGACCCGTGGCCATTCGGATCTCCAGGTCCTGACACAATTTTCCTAGGTTTCTGCCTCCAACTTTTAGACTAAGGGCAGCAAGCTGTAGAGGACGAGGCGGGCTAGACTGGAGGAAGCCAGAAACCTGTGTTTGGAAACATGGCATGTATTAGGTATCACTGTTTATAGAGCTGAATGATTTCATGAAGTGATTTAGCCTCTACAAATTAATTCATATCAAAAAATGCACTTCTGCTGTACCGACCATTTCACAGTTCTGCCTGAATCCAGTTCCCTCTGGAAGCTTCTGTTTTGGTAGTCTTTGGCCATGCTGTAAAACAGGAACAAGTCACCATTGCTAGTGTTTATCACTACAGTGACAACCCAGAGGGACAAAAAAAATCGATGCAACTTTTCCTAGTAACCACCTGTCGCCAGTGGCATCATGTCTATGGGCGGGATTGTTATTACTATCATATTTATGGGATCAGCCTGCCTATACAAACATTGTAAACATCTTTTTAAAAACGAAATAGAAAGCAGCAGTGGTAGCAACCGTCCTGGAACCTTGACCACCATATCATAGAACTAGAGGTGACTCATTGGTTAATGAAAAACGAAATAGGTCAGTGTAACAACCCAGGCTTTTTCTATATAAATACTAGTTGTATCTGAGATGGAGAATCCGAGCAACGTATTGGAAAAATAGGAATTTCTCAACTCTTCAAAATATTAATAATCAGATAAGTATTTCAGGTTTCCAACCCACAAAATGGCGAACTATCTTCAGTCTCGGTCTTGCACAAAAAGTACACAACTTCAGCTATCAAAACACAAAGGGAAAAGAATAGAATAAAAGTTGATTGGGAATGGGGAAGGGGGTTGTGTAACAAGGCTCTTCCCCTATCCTCAGAGTTGGCCAATAAGAGCACTTTGTTTATCTGGTTCCAGTTACAATAAAGGCTTTTTTTCTACTCCCCAACCACATAATGGTTGCTCTCTAAGCTTATGTATGTTCATTCAACTCCTGGTTGAAGTTGTGACTAAATTCAACAAAGTGTTTTGCTTCTGTGTATGGCATTTTGAAGACTTACCTGATGCTTTCCACACCACCGCTCCCCCGGCCATTTTTCCTCTTTACCGAGCTCTAATGCACATGCCATACAAGTCACTCACTGAAAATGCATGAGTCAGTGGTTTTTGGAATATTCAGAGTTGTGCAACCATCACCACAATTAATTTTGGAATATTTTATCACCCCAGAAAGAAACCCCATACATCTGAGCAGCCACTCCCCATTGCCTATGAATCCCCCCGCCAGCCCCTGACAACCACGAATCTACTTTCTGTATCTGGCTTTGCCTATTCTGGACATTTCATATAAATGGAATCCTACAATATGTGGACTTCTGTGACTGGCTTCTTTCATTATCATGTCTTCAAGGTCCCTTCGTTTTGTAGCACGGATCAGTCTTTTGTTCCTTTTTACAGCTGTATAATACTCCTCTGTATGGATACACCACATTTTATCTTTTCATCAGTTGATGGACATCTGGGTTATTTCCATTCGGGGGCCAAGATGAATGCTGTGAACACTTGGGTACAAGTTTTTGGGGAGACAGGCTTTCAGTTTTCTTGGGCATATACCAAAGAGGAGAATCACTGGGCCAGATGGCAACTCTCTGTTTAACCTTATTCTCTACAACACTTGCTATTACCTGCTTCTTTGATTATCACCTTCCTGGTGGGTGTGAATGGTCTCTCATTCTGGTTTTCATTTGAAGTTCTCTGATGGCTGATGATGAGCATTCTTTCGTGTGCTGATGAGCCGTTTTGATATCTTTTCTGGAGATGTGTCTATTGAGATCCTTTACCAATTTTTTTGATTGGGTTGTCTTTTTATTGTAGAGTCATAAAAGTTCTTTATATATGTTCTAGATGCAAGTCCCTTATCAGATCTAGGATTTCCAAATAGCTCCAATTCTTGGGGCTGCCTTCCCACTTTTGTGATGGTGTTCTTTGAAGCACTAAAGTTTTTAATTTTGATGAAGTCCAATTTACCTGTTTTCTTTGGTTGCTTGTGCTTCAATGTTGTCTAAGAAGGTCATAGAGATTCAAGGTCATAGAGATGTACACCTGTGTTTTCTTCAAGTTTTACAGTTTTAACTCAGTTTCAGGTCTTTGATCCATTTCAAGATAATTTTTTTATATGGTATGAGGTAGGGATCCAAATTCATTCCTTTGTGTATGTTTACCTAGTTGTCCTTCCACCGTTTGTTAAAAAGACTATTCTGTTCCCCCACTGAACTGTCTTGGCAGCCTTATCAAACCTCAATTGGCCCTAAATGCATGCAGCCTTATCAAAAATCAATTGGCCCTAAATGCATGGGTTTGCTCTGGGATCTCAGTTCTATTCCATTGATTATAGGCCTATCCTTATTCCAGTATCACGGTCTTGATTACTATAGCTTTGTAGTAAGATTTTAAGTTGGGGAGTGTGAGTCTTCCAGTTGTGTTCATTTTCAAGAATTTTTGGTTATGCTGGGCCCTTGAATTTCCATAAGAATTTTAAGATCAGAGCAGCTTGTCAATTTCTTTTGAAAAAAAAAAAAAAAAGGGTGCCTGGGTGGCTCAGTGGGTTGGGCCTCTGCCTTTGGCTCAGGTCATGGTCTCAGGGTCCTGGGATCGAGGTCTGCATTGGGCTCTCTGCTCGGCGGGAAGCCTGCTTCCCCGTCTCTGCCTGCCTCTCTGCCTACTTGTGATTTCTCTATCAAATAAATAAATAAATAAATAAATCTAAAAGAAAAAGGCAGGAGGAGCTGGGATGATGGTAGGATTTGCTGAGAATCTATAATACAATTTGGGAATTTGGGCAGTATTGCCATTTTAATAATATTAACCCTTTCATTTCTTTCAATAATGTTTTGGAGTTTTCAGTATACAAGTCTTGTATTTTGTTAATTTTGTTCTTTAAGTTTTATTCTTTTCAATGTTATAAAAAGAGTTGTTTTTTATTTCATTTTCAGATTGTTCATTGCTAGTTTATAGAAATACAACTGATTTTTTAAATTTGACCTTGTATTCTGAAACCTTGCTGAATTCATTTATTAGCTTTAATATGGGTGGGGTTTTTTGTGAATTCTTTCGAGCTTTCTATATAACATCATGTCATCTAAAAATAGAGATAGTTTTATTTCTTTCTTTCCAATCTTGATTCTTTTTATTTCATTTTCTTACCTACAACCTGACTAGAACTTTTAGTAAAATACTGAATAGCAGTGGGGAGAGCAGACATCTTTTTCTTATTACTGATTGTTCCATGAAAGGGAGGAGGTATATGCAAAGTACCTTCCAAATGCCAAAGGAGCCGTAAGAAGAAAAAGGCTGACAAATCCAGCCTGACAGGAAATGGTATATTAAGAGGACTTATGGTTCAATCTCTGCAATCCCACTTTCCCATATAAGACCTCCTTTTATAAACTCTAGTTCCCTAGAGTAGGCTAAGGAGTCTATGTTAGGGGACCACCCAGGAGGAGTCCTAGCAAGGACCTCATTCCCCAAGGGTGTACTTAAGGGTATGGTTAAACAAAGAATGTGGGAGAAAGGGACTGCTCAAGCAGGCTTTAGGTCACAGAGAGGTCACTGAGGCAGATTTGTTCAAGATGGCGTTAGTCTGGTTCACACACTAACTTTGGTTGAAAGTTTTCAGTCTTCGACATTTTTTTTTTAGTTTGCTTTTTTAATAATCTGTACACCGAACTTGGGGCTCAAACTCATGACCCTGAGATCAAGAGTCACGTGCTCTTCTGACTGAGCCAGCCGGCCAGGTGCCCCCAGTCTCTCACTTTTAAGTATGGTGTTTGCTACGGGTTTTTCATAGATGCTTTTTTATCAGATTGAGGAAGTTCCCTCCAACGTGATTTGCATCTTTTTTGATCCAGTTCTCCCAGTAACTATATGAGGCCTCTGACATACAAGGAAATCGATGACAAATGGTTAAGAAATGTACTTAAGATATCCATCAAATTAGGGATGAGGCCAAGGTAGATCATGACACACAGTCCACAGTGTTTTCAACTGTTTGATCTGTTCCAATTTCCTGCAACTTTCCAGAGAGACACCAAAAAGTTTCTCTCTCCCACTTGTTTACTGAAAAGATAAGCTCCAGAAGGGTGAAGCCTATGTCTGATTTTTCACCTGATGCCCCAGAACCAAAAAAGTTCCTGGCATGGAGCAAGTGCTTGATGAATCGCAAATAAATAAAGCCAGTTTAGATAAGCAGATACTTCTGAAGCCTTCCTTATACTCACGGCAATGTGGGCAGATATCTCAGCCCTCAGAGGAATTGTGGTTGAGGGAGATAAGACTTACATAAAAAAGATTATATGAAGAGGTCTGATAATAGCAAATCAGTGGTAACGATGAGTGCTTGAATAGGTCAACACTTTCTAGAGGTAGAACAAAAAAAGCTTTGCTGCTGGCTCATGATCACGTGACTCATGATCTTGGGTGGGTGGTGAGTTCAAGCCCCTAGGTTGGGCATAGAATTAAAAAAAAATTTTTTTAAAGACTTTGTGGAGGAGACAGGGCATGAACGTGGCCTTGAAGGATGAGTAGCAATTAGCGTGTGTGTGTTTGTGTGTGTGTTTGTGTGTGTGTGTGTGTTGAGAAAGGAGAGTGTTTAACAGGAAGCTAAGAAATTAACTTCTTCATTTTAATTGTTATATGAACTCTGACCACTAACACCAATTGCTACTACAAGAAACATGCAAATAGTGCATATAAAATCAGGCAACATTCTTCATCTCATTTTCCCTAGATTCCTTTATCCTTCGGTCTGAGACTGAAATAGAATTGATCAACCTTTTGTTGTTGTTCAGAAAAGGAATGCTCAATTCGCCTCATTCCCTGGAGAGAACTGTTTCAGCCAACCTCAGTTGATTTCTCATCTACAAGTCTCATTCTTTATGTACTGTAGTCTTTGGAATAACTACTGCTTTGGTAAATCTCATACGGTCAAGTCTTAAAGACTCTGGACTCCTCCTGCCCACTGACTGCATGTACCTTTGTTAGAAAACCGATGGAAGTTATCATATGAGCAGGTCAGGGCTGCACTGCAGTCTGGGAACCGTAGATCAGCCATTCATCACACGTGTGTTTGGTAAGCCACTGTGAGCCAGGCATATGAACGATCAAGGCAGGAATCTGGGGGTGGATAGGCAGATGGGATAGGACGATCTAGCAGATAATCCAAGGGTTGTCTTTTCCTGTTGATATCTGGACTGAGTCCTCTCAATTCTTGAAGGGAAAACGTCCTATGTCTTTTGGAGGAATGTGAAATACACTGACAGATTTGAGCATTTAATATGGCAAAACAAAAACAAAGCCAATATAAATGTGGAGTTATGTTCTATGCAAAGCTGGCCAGGTCCTATGGTCCTGGTGCAGTGCATTATTTCAGGATTTTTCCATAGCATAGTGAGGATCCACGATGCCTCTAGAGCCAGATAATAGCACTATGTCCTCCCTCCTTGTCTTGAACTAAATTTAGACACACGCAAAAAAGAAAAAGGAGGATAAGAGGAAGAAGGGCTGAGTTGACAAAGTCATCCCCATCAGAACAAGTACAATGACAACAAATAACTTCCAGAGGGAAACCTTGCTGTACTTCGTTTCCCCACCAGCCCCAAGTAGTTACAGGAGCAGATGAATACAATTCGAGTCCCGTGTGAGAGTTGGTTTATCATGGGAATCATTTTGGATATTTACACAGAACGTTTTGTTTCTGAAAATAAGGACCCCCTCCCCAGTACCACCACCTCCTCTTCCTTTATTATAGGAACAGAACTCAAACCAAGTTTCAGCCCTCCAAGGAGAATCTTCAGGAGAGAAAATGTCAATGCTCTCCTCATTGGTTTAACTACCTTGTGATTTTTCTCATTTCCCTTTGAGCTGCCACCGTCATGATGGCCCCAGGGATGAGTGAGGCTGAGTGAGAATCCCAGCTCTCTGAGCTGTGGGATCTTGGACACCTCAACCCCTCTATGCCTTCCTTTTCTCATCTCTAAAATGCAGGGACGAGTTACACCTGCCTCCTCACGTGAAAATTCAACGAAGTACGTAAAGCGTAGAGAACGGTATCTGGCACATCTATGTAATTATTACATCCGTGTACATGTTAGCTAGAACTATACCTACCCCAAAGCATAGCACAATTTTGCCAGCCACCACACCTTCCATATCTGTAGACCCATCCTTCCATTAAGTGGAAGTGGGCTAGGGACAATGGATGGATCAAGGTCAGGCCATTTTTACCATTTGATATTCCACAGACCACCTCCGGCCTCACTAGACCTTGCCATATGATGGAGATCTGTGCCCTCATGCAGGGGCCTTATGTCCTTTGTGGTACAGGCGCTGACAAAGACAGCGTGCTGGCTGTTAACAAGGGCCGCCATATTGGTACCTCTTAGCGGAATATCACCCTTGCCCTATGTCTGTCTTTCTGAACAGAATCCGGTTATTTAGAGGTTCCAAACACATCCAAGCACTGAGTAGTGGTCCCTTACGCCCCCACAACTATAGGGCTTCTCTGCTTCGGGGTACCTCCTCCGACCTTCCACTATGAGAACTATGCCAAAGTGATTTCGACTTAAAATCGAATTCGTGTGATGTGCTCCCTCCGTATTCCCTCTCTCAAGTCTCTAACACACAGCCTCCTTCAACTGAGTTTAATTTATAGCTCTCATTTGGATTTCTGCTGTCAGCACTCACACATAACTATTTGGCAGGTCTCAGGGCGCCTGGAGGGACTCAAGTCAGTTGAGTGTCCCAACTCTTGATTTTGGCTCAGGTCACGATCTCAGGGTCATGCAATCAAGTCCCGTGTTGGGTCTGCTTGGAGTTCTTTCCCCCTTTCCCTCTGCCCCTCCCCACCACATGCTCTCTAAATTAATAAATAAATGAAATCTTAAAAAAAAAAAAACCTATTCTGCAGCTCTCTTGAAATAGATCAGAAAGGTTCTCAGAATTCCCCTTCCTCATCTCCTACTCATTTCTCTACAGCTATAGAAACATAGAAACCCTAGAGGGGAAACTCTACCCAACCAACCTTATTAGAAGACATTGTATTCTCACTTCGGGTGATGGGACTTGGAGCTGAGGTCTACTGGTTCCTTGCTGCATTTTACTTCTTTTTTAAAGTCATCTCTACCCCAGTATGGGGCTTGAACTCACGCTGAGATCAACAGCCTCAGGCTCTACACTACTGAGTCAGCCAGGTGCCCTTCCTTGCATTTTAATCCCGCGCTGGCCCCTGCCTCCCAATCCCCTCCTCAACTCTGTCCTCCCACACTCAGTTCTTTTATGTCTTCGAGGGCACCTCGTTACTCCGATGCTGGGTACTCTCCTCACGCTAGGCTCCCGCCATCCGCTGTCTGGATGACCCAGTTTCCACAACCACGACCCATGAGTCCTGCTCGGCTCACCTACGGGCATTTCAGGAAGTCTGCAAGGGCTACAACTCAGGGATCCTGACATTTAGCCAAGTCTACACGAGGTACACTTCTTGCAGTGGAAATGACCATAATTTCCCTTCCTCCACCCCAGAATCCGAAACAGTTCTCAGAGATAATACCTTTCTGCCCTCGGGTTTCCTCCCTGCCATGTGTTCCCCAGCAAGGATTTCTTCCTTCACATGGCTGTGAGCAAATCTGTCTCGGCCCCCACTCTGCTTCTTCCTCCTGCGTGGACGTTGGGCCATCCTTAGGAAGTCGGCTACCTCACCATCCCACCCCCTCTGCCAGGATGTGGCAGAGTGGAGGTGGAGTATCTCACACTTCCCCTTTCCAGGAGGCCAGTGGCCCCTTCTCCACTGGCCCCCTGCTGGCTGACCTCACCTGCTCACTTTGGCTATGAGTTTGCTTCACGGTCGCTTAATTCTTAGAGCAGGAGTTCTTCATGGGGAGCGATTGTGCTCCCCTGGGGACATTTGGCAATGTCTGGGGACATTTTTAGTTGTCACAGTAAGAAGTGGGCAAGCCTGCTTTGCACAGGCAGCCCCCCTGTCCCAGCGGACGACAAAAGTCTCCCCAGCCCCTAACATCAGTAGCGCAGGAGTTAAGAAACGCTGTCTGAAAAAGACTTCCCTGTCTCACTGGACTCCTTGATGGCCGCTCCACCAGATGGCTTGTCATCAAAGCCCCTCTAGCTGGTCATCTACTAGTCACCTACTAGTGACCGTTCTTATTCTCAGTCACCAGGCCGCAAGCAATGGCCATGCACCTGACCTTCAGGTGTAACCCTGCTCTCAGTCTGCAGGTTGGCTGAGCTTGAGGTCTGCCTCCCACTCTCTGTAGCTACTCCTTCCCCTTTCTAGTGAAGCCTTTCTTGCTACCAGCAACCCTCCCAACAGTTCCAGTTCTCCTGTAGCTGCCACCGAGGAAACAGTTTAATTCCCTTAATAAAACAACATCTAAGACCTCTTAAGATACTAGCCCTGAAGGAAAAGCAGTAGGTCGAGAGGACACTCTCCTGAAGGATATAAAAATCAAGACCTTGGGGGCACCTGGGTGGTACAGGGATCCTGCTTCTCCCTCTGCCTCCAGCTCTGCCTGCTTGTGCTCTCACTGTCAAATAAATAAATGAAGTCTGAAAAAAAAAGTCAAGTCCTCAATCAATAGAGAAACGTACCTTGTTACGATTATAAAGATGCGACTTCTTCCCTAAATAGCTGTAAATTCAGTCAATGCTACCACCCCATCAAAATTGCAAAAGGATTGTTTGCAACTTGACAAAACGATCCTAAAGTTGATCAGAAAGAATAAAGATGTAAGAATAGCTAAGAGAATACCCCCTAAAAAAAAAAAAGGAAGTCCTCTCCGACATCAAAAGGAATAATATAGCTAACGAAAACAGGGCATTTCCAGAACAAAGTTGGAGGACTGACATGACCCGACTTCCAGACTTACAATGAAGTGACAGTAATCAAGACAGGGTGGTATTGGGGCGCCTGGGCGGCTCAGTCGTTGAGCGTCTGCCTTTGGCTCAGGTCATGATCCCCGGGGTCCTGAGATTGAAACCCGCGTGGGGCTCCCTCCTTGGCCGGGAGTCTGCTTCTCCCTCTCCCACTCCCCCTGCTTGTGTTCCCTCTCTCACTGTGTCTCTCTCTGTCAAATAAGTAAAAAAAAAAAAAAAGTGTGGTATTGATGAAAGAAGGGACAGATCAAAGGAACGGAATAGGGAGCTTAGAAATAGACCCTCATAAATAGAATCACCTGGTCTTCGACAGAGGCACAAAGGTATTACAACGGAGTAAAGTCTTCTCCATAAATGTTTGAGGCATAACTGGACATCCACGTCCAAAGAAACTAATCTAGACCTATATCTTCCACCCTTCATAAAAATTAACTCGAAATGGATCCCAGATCTAAATGTGAAGGGCAAAACTATAAAGCTAAGGGAGTTTTAAACTCTTAGGAGATAACATTGGAGAAAACTTAGAAGTCCTTGGGTAGAGGGAGGCCTTTCTAGATACACCAAGGCCAGATCCATGAAAGAAAGAATTGATAAGCTGGACCTCATTAAAATCAAACACGTCTGCCCTTTGAAAGACAGTGTCAACAGAATGAGAAAAGCCACTGGCTAGGAGAAAATATTTGCCCAAAAACAAACAAGGGAAAAAAAAGCACTTACAAAGATTTTCCACATCCTGTGTCAACACGAAAATACAAATTTCAACAGCAAGGAGATAACCCTACACACCTCTTAGAATGGCTAAATCCAGTACATGGACACCACCAAAAGCTGGCAAGGATGTGGAACAGCACGAACTCCATTTTACTGGGCAGGCAAAATGCTGCAGCCATGTTGAAAGACAGTTGGGCCATTTCTATAAACTACACATACTCTTACCGTGTGATCCAGCAATCACTACCCCTTGGTATTTACCCAAAGGAATTGAAAACTTACGTCCACAGAGAAACCTGCACATGAATATTTACAGCAGCTTTACTCATCGTTACCAAAACTTGGAAGCAACCGAGATGTCCTTCAGTGCACCCAGACAATAGGAGACACTGTGGTACGCCCAGACAATGGGAGATTATCCCATGCTAAAAAGAAATGAGCTATCAAGCCATGAAGAGACATGGAGGAACCGTAAATGCTTATTACTAAGTGAAAGAAGCAATCTGAAAAGGTTGCATGCTGTAGGATTCTAGCTATGGCATTCTGGAAAAGGCAAAACCAGGGAGACAGTAAAAAGATCAGTGATTGACAAGCGTTGGGGATGGGGAGAGGCGAAACTACTCTGTATGAAATAATGATGGACACATGTCATTACAGATTTTTCCAGACCCATAGGGTGGCCAACACCAAGAGGGAACCCTAATGCAAGCTATGGGCTTTGGGTGACAATGATGTGTCAACTGTAGGCTTAGTAGCTGTGACAAATGTACCACTCTGGTGGGGAATGTTGATAATGGGAGAGGCTATGCCTGTGTGGGGGCAGGGAGTACAGGGGAAATCTTTGTACCTTCCCCTCAACTTTTTTGTGAACCTTAAAATGCTCTTTACAAATGTAAGTCTTAACAAATGTTTTAAAAACTGGGAATTTACTAATATAGAAATGGGCAGGAGGATGTAACAGAATAGATCCATGCATATTTAAAAATCTATATGTCAAAGGTTGCATTTCAGGAAATAAGTCAATAAATTGTGTGGGGATTATTCAATAAATAGTGTTGGAGTAATTGGCCAAGTATTTGCACAAAATTTAAGAGATTCCTTCATTTACTCAAAAATAAATTCCAAGTTGATCAGAGACTTGTGAAAAACAAGACTCTTAAAGAAATAGAATTGAACTTGTAATACCATGCATATCATCTTGAGGTTGAGAAGATCTTTCTGGGGAAGACTCAGAATCCAGAAGTCAAAAAGGAAAAGCAACTAATACATTCGATCACATCAAAGTTAAATTACAAACATAAGTAAAGTCAAAGGAAAAAAATGACTGAGTAAAATATTTGTAATGCATATGCTGCATTAAGGATAAATATCCTTAATATGAAAAGAGCTCTTACAAATCAACAAAATGAATTTTCCAACAGGAAAATGGGTAAAGGATGTGAATAGGCCATTTGCAGAGGAGGACAGGCAAACAGCTGATAAACATCCATGTTTACATCATTTTAGTTTGGGTACCTGCCCATATTACTTCCTGGCATGGACAGTCAAGCAAAATTGCAAGTCTGCAAGGAAAGATCCTCAACAGCTATGGTACATGGAAATGCATGTGCTCCTCATATTTTCTAAGTTCCTCACAGTGTGAAGCATAAGCTACAGATTAGTTTGCCTCTGCCTTCATCTGGCACTGGAGACTTGATACGTTAATGTATGCTCCCATTTCCTGCAATGGCCTGGGAGAGGAGAAGTAAATGGTCCTCTATAATCTAGTCCCAGTGAAGGACTATGGAAGGAAAGAGAAAGACAACTTGGGTGCCTGCTGGCTCTGTCTAACCTCAGGGGCTGGCTGGACTGGGTCTGACCTCTTTCTCTAGTGGTCTCCAGGCTGGACCTTCAGACCTGCTTTAGCTTGGAGCCACCCATCTACACGTGCCCAGGATACAGGTAATCTGCTAAGGACCTCTGAACATTTGCTCCTCCATTTTGAGTCCTCTACCCTGTCTTGGTGTGGCATTGGGCAGCAACGTTCTCCTCCGGAAACACAACCAGAGCCCCAACATCCTGGGAGTTCACCCTGCCTGCATGATGGTCCCCAAGTCTTGGTGGGAGCAAGGAACATTCAGTAAATCAGTCTTCGGTGTCACTCCTCCTCTGTCAATAAGGGGAAAGCCTTTATTTTAATGTGTTATTTTGTTTGATTCATTTGTTGGAATTTAAGAAACATTTTCAGATTTTCAATCGTTTCTTTCTTTTTTTTCCCCCTATGTTGCCTAGTAAGTTAGTTTCTTGACAAAGCATCTTTTGGCTTCTTTTGGATAGGATGATTGTAAGTAGCTACATGTCTTTTAATTTAAATGGCCCTCGGGCCAACTGGGTGGCTCAGTCGGTTAAGCACCCAACTCATAGTTTGGGCTCAGGTCATGATCTCAGGGTCCTGGGATTGCACCCTGTATTGGGCTCCACACTGAGGGCAGAGTCTGTTAGAAATTCTCTCTCACTCTCTCTTTGCCCCCTCTCTGCTCATGCACGAGCTCTCTCACTCGCACTATCTCTGTCTCTAAAAATAAATAAAATCTTTTCAAAAAAAGGATATTTTTCCTCACAAAAGTGAGCTATGACATCAAACTGCCCATTGGATAAAGCAAAACCCCTCCCCACAATAAACACCTATAAATATTTTATAAAATGTAACATCACAGGGGCGACTGAGTAGCTTAGTGGGTTAAGTGTCTGCTTTTGGCTCAGGTCGTGATCCTGGGGTCCTGGGATCAAGCCCCACGACCAGCCCCCTGCTCAGCAGGGAGCCTGCTCCTCCCTCTTCCTGCCCCATGCTCATGCTCTCTCTCGCTCTCTCTCAATAAATGAAATCTAAAAAAATAATAATAACATCACAATAAAATAAAATACAACATCACAGGCACACCAGGCTGGCTCAGTCAATAGAACACGTGACTTTTGATCTCGGGGTTGTAAGTTGGAGTCTCACATTGGGCATGGAGCCTACTCGAAAAATAATCAATCAATTAATTAAAAATATACATCAGATCACAGATAGACATTATACTATCTCCCCTGTCCTCAAACCTCCAGTGTCTTCTTCACCACCTCACCACTGGCAAACAATCTTTCACTGAAAAAATCCCAGGAGGAATCAGAAAAGAATGTTCTCGTCCTCCTTGTTGCCAAATCTACCAATCTCTCTGCTGCCTCGCCCGGTGATCTCATCCAGGCTCATGGCCATGTATGTGCCGATGGCTCCCAAATTTGTATCTTCGACACAGACTGCCCTAGACTCAAAAGTCCTGTGCACAGTGATATAATGCCCTCTCCCCTGGCATATGTCCTATTTTACCTGGTGGAAACAGGGCCCTTGATTTCCATCCCCCAAACCTGCTCTTACCCCAGTTTCCCATCTCAGTAAATAGCATCGCCCCTCAATCGGTTGCTCAGGCCAGAAACCCAGGAGTTGGGGCTACTGCCTCTCTCCTTCCCTCACACCTTGCTTGTAATCCTTCAGTGAATATTCTTGACGTGCCTTCAAAATATAACCTCATCTTTTCTCGCCACCATCTATTACTACCATCCTAGTTCAAATAACGTGCTTCCCCAGCTTGGCCATCGACAGTGGTCTTCGAACTTATATCCCTTCATCCATTTACTACCTTAGGGTCTATTCTCAACTCAACAGCTAAAATGATCCCTTTAAAACATAAGGCAGAGGCTCCTGGGTGGCTCAGTCTCTTGAGCATCCGACTCTCAGTTTCGGGTCAGGTCATGATCTCATGGGTGGTGGGATCTAGCCCCGCATTGGGCTCTGTGCTCAGTGGGGAGTCTGCTTGGTGATTCTCTCTCTCCCTCTCCCCCTGCCTTTCCCCCCTTCTACTCTCTTTCTGTCTCTCTCTAAAATAAATAAATAAGTCTTTTTTAAAAAATGAGGCAGATTATGTCATGCTTCTGTTTAAATGCTCCAGTGGTTTCTCTTCTCCCTTCAGGAAAAACAAAAACCTACAAAGCCCTAACTGATCTGGTCCCTGGCTACCCCTGGCACACCACTGCTATCCCTCTCTACTGTCGCACTTGCTTCAATCACACAGGCCACCTTGTTGGTCCTTGAACACTCCGTGTCCACTTCCACCCCAGGGCCTTTGCACTTGCTCTTACCTCTGCTCTTGGCCAAAATAACCCCATAGCTTTCTTCCTCATTTCATGCAGAGTTCATTCAAATGTCACCTCACCACAGAGGCCTTACCTGAAATAACTGCTCACCCCACTTCCAGCCCTCTCCATTCCCCCATAACCTGCTTTATTTTCCTCCATACCAATCCACACTCTCCCACATTACAGTATTGCATTTCCTGTTTCCTTTACAATCTCTCTCAACTATAATGCAAGCTTCGTGAGGGCAGGGCCTTTGTCTTGTTCACTGCCATAACCCCAGCTCTGAAAACAGTTTCTGGCCTGCAGTAGGTGCTTAGTAAGTATTCATCGGATAAATGGCTGAAAGGCACAGGTGAGCATACAAGAAAATAAGATGCCGGAAAGAACAAGAGAACCAAAAACTAGAGTGGCATACAGATCACCTGTGATCTACTGACTTGAGATTTGACCATTGTAGCCAAGACTACTATCCCCCAACATCCAGTTTCCTGTATATCCGTAGTAACAGAACTCCGAATTTTCAGCTGGATACATGGATGCCTGGAATAAACGCTACTGTGACTAAGTTCTGACAAATGAGGTATAAAGACAAATGTCATATGGAAGCTACTGAGAATTTTCCTTAAAAGACAGTTTCCATGTCCCTTTCTTCTCCTCCTCTTCTCCTCCTCCTCCTCTTCTTCTTCAAGGGAGAGAGGGGAGGGGAGAGGCAGAGAGAGAATCTTAAGCAGGTTCCACACCCAGCATGGAGCCCACTGTGACCTCAATCCCATGACCCTGAGACCATGACCTGAGCCGAAATCAAGAGTCCAACGTGTAACTGACCAGGCGCCCTAATGTCTCTTATTAACCTCTTACTCTTTCCTGCTGGCTGGAATGTGAAAGTGAAGGCTAAAGCTAGAGCAGCCATTTTGGACCATGAGGTGACCTGAGAAACAGAGGCCACATAGAATGGAAAACTAAGATACATGGGGTGCCTGGATGGTTCAGTTGGTGGAACGTGCAACTCTTGATCTCAGGGTTGTGAGTTCCAGCCCCAGGTTGAGTGTAGAGATTGCTTAAAAAAAATTTTTAAGGGTGGGGCATAAAGAGCCTCGAGAGCATGGTAAGGACAAACACTCCACAACAGCCTAGACTGTTCTGGACTGTTCCATGAGACACATTTTTCTCTTGTTTATGTCACTATTATTTTGGAGCTCTGTTGCTCTTAGCTGAACCTAACACCAATCAGTAGAATGTACACATAGAGGGAAGCCAAGGCCTTGGATCCAAGAACCTTATCTAAATCCTGGACCCTCAATTAGCTATCCCTCCCTGAACTAGCAATTAGGAAAACAGCAGTCCACTGGCAGAGGAGACTTACTAAAAGTTTGCCTACCCAGGCCTGGACTCTGGGCAGAGAAATAGAGCCCCCTTGAGAATTCATAACCACTAATGGGGAAGGATTTTCTAGATAAGCTATAAAAAGCACAACCCAAAGGGGGATATGATAAATAGGAGTACATTAAAATAAAAAGTATAGTTCTGAATGACAAAAGGCCCTGTAAATGAAAGCAAAGACACGCCACAAACTACAGAAGCAAGGATCAGTGCAAGAAAATATATTTTTTAAAAACCCTATAAATTAATAAGAAAAAGACAAATAACCTCATTAAAAAAAAAAACAATGGAGGAAGGAGACGAAGAGGCACTTCACAAAAGAGGAAACTTCAATGACCAGCAAGTACATGGAAAGGTGCCCAATGTCCACATCGATTACGGAAATGTTAATTAAAATAATAACTCAACCTTACTGAGACCCTACTTGGTGTCAGGCGACATTCTAAAATGCTTTACGTAAGATGCCATTTCACACCCATCAAATTGGCAGAACTTTCAAAAGCACAACAAAGAAGCTTTGGCAAGGATGTGAAGCAATGGAAATTTCCAGGCACTACTGGTAAGAGGTGAATATTACCTCTTGACGGACACCTCGAGAAATCTGCCATTATACCCAAGAATTTTCACAGCAGATATTTTATTTGTAATAGCAAAAAAAAAAAATGGAAACAATATATATGTCCTCCATCAGGAGAATGGCTGTGGAAACATACATACACAAGGGAAATGAATGAGCCAGAGTAGGCTATATGTCTCAACATAAATGAGTCTCATAGACAACATGCTAAATGAAGAAGGCAAGTTTCTGAATGATCTAGATACAGCTTACCATTTGTATATAGTTTTAAAATATGCAAAACAGGGGCGCCTGGGTGGCTCAGTGGGTTAAGCCTCTGCCTTCGGCTCAGGTCATGATCCCAGGGTCCTGGGATTGAGGCCTGCATTGGGCTCTCTGCTCAGCAGGGAGCCTGCTTCCCCTCTCCCCCTCTGCCTGCTTCTCTGCCTGCTTGTGATCTCTGTCTGTCAAATAAATAAATAAAATCTTTAAAAAATATGCAGAACAGTTCTATATATTTATGAATATCCTCACTGTAGTAGTAGTATAAAAATATTCAAGAACATGGTACCTCTAGGGAGACATGGTGTGGGACAGACTCAAGGTAAGGGTTCACATGGGGTGTGTTTATAAAGTTTTAATTGTTCCTTTTTAATGTTTTAATTCTTAAAGAGAGGAAACTCAGACAAACATGGCATAGGGTTACAGTTTACTAAACCTAAGTAATGAGTGTGTCTGTGTGTTCTTCACATTGTCTCTATACCTGTCTGTATGCGGGAAATATGAAGAATAAAAATATAAAAACAAAAGTAGTCACTTTGGGAAAAAATTCAAAAGGAGCTAAAATAATATAACCTTATCATCTAAAATTGTTAACATTTTAATCCAAAATTTTTCATTACCATCTAGTACTTACTGAATCCCTAATTTGTGCCTAATCAGGATACTGAACATTCTATTTTTTTGATGTTTCTTATTTTTTAAAAAATTTTATTTATTTACAGAGTGCACGAGTCGGGGGAGAGGCACAGAGACAGGGAGAGAGAGAGAATGTCTGGCAGACTCCACTCTGAGCGGGGAGCCCGATGAGGGGTTCGATCTCATCACCCCGAGATCATGACCTGAGCCAAAATCAAGAGTCAGACGGATTCTTAACCCACTGAGCCACCCAGGCTCATCAGGATACTGAACATTCTAGATACCCCAAGCCAATAATACTGTGACATTTCTGAATCACACCCTGCCATAGGTGTTGTTGAAATCTCAGGCAAGATGGCCACAGCTCTGTTAAGTATCTTTTAATGTATGTTTAAGGTTTTTCATGACAAATACTCATCAAAGGGATTACCCATCATTTTCCAGAAACACAGAAACGACTACTTTTCTGCAGCATTTGCTGTATGCCAGGACCTGTTCTAAGCACTTGACACGCATGAACACATCTCATCCTCCCAACAACCATCTGACCTAGGTGCTGTCACTATCATAATCACCCCCATTTGCCAAAAGAGAAAGCTGAGGCACAGCGGACGTCAGTAACTCTCACAGGGTCACACAGCTAGGAAGCGGTAGAGCCACAATTCCCACCAGGCACTCTGGCTTCAGAGCCCTTGGTCTTAACCACTCTATAGTCTTATTTTCAGTATCACTAATTGTATGACAACAATACTTTTGGTTGGTTGTATGGGACAAGTGGAATCATGAACATAAATTGATAATTGAACCCACATTATTGGGGCGCCTGGGTGGCTCAGTCAGTTAAGCGTCTGCCTTCCACTTAGGTCATGATCCCAGGGTCCTGGGATCGAGTCCGGCATCTGGCTCCCTGCTTGGCGGGGAGCCTGCTTCTCCCTCTACCTGCTGCCTTCCCCTCCCCGGCTTGTGCGTGCTTGCTCTCTCTCTCTCTCTGACAAATAAATAAATAAAATCTTTTAAAGTAAATAAATAAAATAAAGAACCCCAGCATGGCATTGCCTTGATTAATGTGATTTCATGTATGTCTTGCTTGTCCCCTTACTCAGGGAGCAAGCTTCTGAAAGGCAGACGCCGTATTTTTTTAATTGAAATACCGTTGACATACAATGTTATATTCGTTTCCATGTCCAACGTAGTGATTTGACAGTTCTATGTATTACAAAATGCTCGCCACCGTAAGTGTAGTCACCATACAAAGTTATTATTGTATGGACTATGTTCCTTATGCTGTACTTTTCATCCCCGTGATGGATTTATTTATAACCGGAAGTCTGCACGTCTTAATCCCCTTGGCCTATTTTGCCCACCCCCTCACCTCCCTCCCTTTTGACAACCCCCAGTTTGTATTTATGACTCTATTTCTGCTTTTTGTTTCTTTGTTCACTTGTTTCGGTTTTTAGATTCCACATGTAAGTGAAATCATATGGTATTTGTGTTTTTCTGTCTGACTTATTTCCCATAGTACACTAGGTCCAGGCATGTTGTCACAAATGGCGAGATTCTATGCTTTTTTATGGCTGTGTAATAATGCAGTGTGTGTGTGTGTGTGTGTGTGTGTGTGTGTGTGCCTACACACACCACATCTTCTTTATCCCGTCTTTATCCCTTAGGTTGCTTCTATATCTTGGCTATTGTAAATAGCACTGCAATAAACATAGGGGGGCACGTATCTTTCCAAATTAGTATTTTTGTTTCCTTTGGACAAATACCTGCTAATGGAATCATGGGGTCATAGTGGCATTTCTATTTTTAATCTTTGAGGAGCCTCCGTACTGTTCTCCACAGTGGTTGCACCAACTTGCTTTCCCAGCAACAGTGCACAGGGGTTTCCTTTTCTCCACATCCTTGTCAACACTTATTTCTTGCTTTTTCAATACCAACCACTCTTGTTTGTTCATTTTTTAGAGAGGGAGAGGGAGAGAGAGAAGCTTAAGCAGGCTCCACGCTCAGCACGGATCCCAGCGTGGAGCTCAATTCCACGACCCTGCGATCCTGACCTGAGTGGAATGAAGAGTCAGATGGCTAACCGGCTGAGCCTCCCAGGCCCCTGATACTAACCATCCCGGCACGTTTGAGGTAGTATCTCATTGTGGCTTTGATTTGTATTTCTCTGATGATCAGTGACGTTGAGAATGTTTTCATGTGTCTGTTGCCCATCTGCTGTCTTCTTTGGAAAAATGCCTATTCAGGTTCTCTGCCCATTTTTAGTCAGATTATTTGGGTTTTTTGGTTTGTTTTGTTTTGTTTTTATGGGGTTTTTTTTGGTGTTCATTTACTTGAGTTCTTTATAATATTTTAGATATTAATCCCTTACCAGGTATATATATAATTTGCAAATATCTTCTTCCATTCAGTAGGTTGCCTTTTCACTTTGTTGATGGTTTCTTTTGCTGTGCAGAGCTTTTTAGTTTGATGGAGTCCCAGTAGTTTATTTTTGCTTTTGTTTCCCTTGCCTCAGGAGACAAATTCAGAAAAATATTGCTAAGGCTCATGTTCAAGAGATTACTGCCTAGGTTTCCTTTCAGTTTTATGGTTTCTGGGCACCTGGGTGGCTCAGTTGGTTAGATGTCTGCCTTCAGCTTGGGTCATAGTCCTAGGGTCCTGGCATTGTGCCCAGAATTGAGTTCCCTGCTCAGTGGGGACTCAGCTTCTCCCTCTCCCTCTGGCTCTCTCCCAACCTGTGCTCTCCCTCACTCACTCTCTCTCTCTCTCAAATGGATGAATAAGATCTTTAAAAAAAAGAGTTTTATAGTTTCAGGTCTTATATTTAAGTCTTAAATCCATTTTGAGTTTGTTTTGTATATGGTGTGAGAAGGTGGTCCAGTTTCATTGTTTTCCATGTAGCTGTCCAGTTTTCCCAGCACCATTTATTGAAAATATTGTCTTTTCCTATTGTTTATTATTGCCTCCTTTGTCAAAGATTAATCCGCTGGGCTCTTTGTTCCATTGATCTATGCAGACATCATATTTTTTGTAATCTTATTTATTTATTAGGGAGAGAGTGCGTGCACAAGCAGGGGGGAGTGTTAGAGGGAGAGGGGGAAGCAGACTCCGCACTAATTGAGCCCCCCCAATATGGGGCTCAACCCCGGGATTCCGGGATCATGACCTGAGTAGAAGGCAGATGCTTAACCAACTGAGCCATCCAGGTGCCCCTAGAAGACACCATATTTTAAAAAAATTTTTTAAAGATTTTATTTATTTATTTGACAGGCAGAGATCACAAGTAGGCAGAGAGGCAGGCAGAGAGAGAGAGGAGGAAGCAGGCTCCCAGCTGAGCAGAGAGCCCGATGCGGGGCTCGATCTCAGGACGCTGGGATCATGACCTGAGCCAAAGGCAGAGGCTTTAACCCACTGAGCCACCCAGGCGCCCCTGGAAGACACCATATTTTAAAACAATATATTTTTTTGTAGATTGCTCTGTACCTTCAATAGTGTTATCTGCCCACAGAAAGTTTTCAATAAATGTTTACTGAATGATGGAAGCGAAATACAAGAAAACCCATCAACTTTCCCATACTGAGGTATCAAAGTTTAATTTCTGAGGTCAATTCACAAAGCCATTCCTCTAGAGAGTTGTTCTATTATTTTGGTTTTTGCTACCCTTTTTGTTAACAACAGTATTATTGAGATATAATTCACTCATTTAAATTGAATTCAGTGATTTTCAGTACACCTGTTGTGTTGCATGATCATCACCGTGATCAATTTAAAACTTTGTCATCACCTGCCCCCCAAACCCTTGGGTCCAGTAACACCATTAGCTGTCATGTCTCTTTCCCTCCCATGTCTCTGCCTAGCCCTAGGCAACCATTCAACTAGTTTTTCTCTCTATAGACGTGTCTCCTCTGGACATCTCACATAAGTAGAATCGGACAATATGTGAGCTTTTGTGCTTTTGGCTTCTTTCACTTAGCCTCACGTTTTCCAGGTAGTGTATCCATACAAAGAACTATCATTTGGCAATAAAAAGGAATGATTCATTAACTATTTAATGCAACCCTTTTACTCATGTATTGCATGACTTCAGACATATTTGTACTTTAAAACTTGTTTAGGGGGCACCCAGGTGGCTCAGTCAGTTAAGCATTGGCATTCTGCTCTGGTCATGATCCCAGGGTCCTGGGATTGAGCCTCACATCAGGCACCCTGCTCAAGGAGCCTGCTTCTTCCTATCTCCCCTGCTCATGCTCTCTCTCTCTCACTAGCTCTCTCAAATAAATGAATAACATCTTTAAAAAAAGATTTATTTATTTGAGAAAGAGAGAGCATGCGTTGGGGGAGGGGTAGAGGGCGCAACAGACTTCCTGCTGAGCAGGGAGCCCGATGCTGGGCTCGATCCCAGGACCCCGGGATCATGACCCGAGCCGAAGGCAGATGCCTAACCGACTGAGCCACCCAGGTGCGCCCCTGAATAAAATCTTTTTAAAGAAAACTTGTTAACATTTGTTGCTGTGGTAGAATACACATGACATTTTCCTTTTTAACCATTTCATTCCCTTTTTTCCCATTTTAACCATTTTAAGTGTACAAGCCAGTGGCATTAAATAGATTTACACTGTTGTGTAACCATCACTGCCGTCCAACAACAGAACTATCTCATCATCGCAAACTGAAATTGTGCGTATGAAGCAATAACGCCCCACTTCCCCCTCCCCCCAGCCTCTGGCAGCCACCATTCTATTTTTTGTCTCTGTGAATCTGACTCTTCTAGATACCTGATCGAAGAGGAGTGATATAATACTGTATCTGTCCTTTTGTTACTGGCTCCTTCCGGTTAGCACAATATCTTCCATGTTCGCCACTGTCGTAGCATGTTCTGGAGTTGCCTTTCTTTTTAAGACCGCTGGACATTCCAGTCCATTCCATCCCACATATATACCACAATTTGCTTATTCATTCATCCGTCAATGGGCCCTTGGGTTGCTTCCGTGTTTTAGCCACTGTGAATAATGCTGTTCAGCACCTGGCTGTACAAATATTTGTTTAAGTCTCTGCTTTGAATTTTTTTTTGGATATATACCTAGAAGTGGACTTGCTGGGTCACATGATGAGGGAGCAGAAGGCAAGCTGAGGACAAAGCACAGGCTGACACCCCGCAAACCCCCCACCTCCCCACCGCCTCCCCCAGGTGGGTCGCGTGTGACTCTCCCCCAGGGCTCGTGGCTGCGCTCAAGCTAAAGGGAGGAAAAACAGACGGGGGACAGACACAGATCACAGTCTTGCAAGACCTGCGTCTCCATCTGTTTACCAATGACTTAGCGACTTACAAGGAAAAAGCATTCGTATCCATAACCTAACTTCCAGAGACCCATAACTCAATTTCCTAGAGCCCTAACATCACTCTCCCCTCCGTGAGTGATGTGGGAGACCGAGGCAGAAGGGAAAGGAAACAAAATTAAATTTCTTTACCACCTGCAGTCCATTGACAAGGACCAGAGAAAGGCAGAGTATAACAGTCCCCCAGGTAACTCCCAACTGTCCTAATGTTAATGCTTTACTAGAAGGAAAAACAACCCTAGCTTGACAACAGCCAGGCCTCCAGGATCCCGTGAGTCTTCTTTAGCATACAAAAGTCCTTTTGGACAGCCCCCCTTTTCCTTGCCTCTCCCGGCTCCCCAGGAGAGAATCCGCCTCCCCTCACAACCCCCCAGCAGCTGCCCCATCTGCCCACGGGTCCTGTCCTCCTGCTTTCATAAAATCACTTTTCTGCACCAAAGACATCTCAAGAATTCTTTCTTGGCCATTGGCTCCAGACCACACCAACATTCCAAAACAACATGAATACGGTAAGTCCACGTTTAAGTTTTGGAGGCATCGCCAAACTGTGCTCCGCAGCGGCCGTCCCACTGCACGTTCCGCCGGCGATGCACGAGTGTTCCAACTTCTCCACGTCCTCACCCACACTTATTTCCTGTTGTTTTTTTAAAAATAATAACCCTCCAGGGCGCCTGGGTGGCTCAGTCGGTTAAGCGACTGCCTTCAGCTCAGGTCATGATCCCGGAGTCCTGGGATCGAGTCCCGCGTCGGGCTCCCAACTCCACGGGGAGTCTGCTTCTCCCTCTCACCTTCTCGCTCATGCTCTCTCTCACTGCCTCTCTCTCAAATAAATAAATACAATCTTAAAAAAAATAATAACAACCCTCCACATCTCATTGTGGTTTTGATTTACATTTCCCTAACAATTACACCTTCTTTTTAATAAATCCTATGATCGAGGGGCGCCTGGGTGGCTCAGTGGGTTAAGCCTCTGCCTTCGGCTCAGGTCATGATCTCGGGGTCCTGGGATCGAGTCCTGCATCGGGCTCTCTGCTCAGCAGGGAGCCTGCTTCCTCCTCTCTCTCTGCCTGCCTCTCTGCCTACTTGCGATCTCTCTCTCTCAAATAAATAAATAAAATCTTTTAAAAAAAATAAATCCTATGATCGAAAAACGCCTTACGAGATTTAAAGAACTAGTTCACAGCATGAAATAACCCCCACGTGTGTCTAGAAGCTATTAAATGTAGTTTGTTTAAGGTCAACTGTACCTGTA
Organism: Mellivora capensis; assembly: GCA_004024625.1. Lineage (NCBI taxonomy): Eukaryota > Metazoa > Chordata > Mammalia > Carnivora > Mustelidae > Mellivora > Mellivora capensis. Next base: position 277,084 of record PISX010000001.1, on the reverse strand, counting down.
ACTGAGGAAACTAGTTGCTTCAATACTTTAAGCAACAGTGTGGTAGAACTTGGGCTGGACACTTGTCACAGGTTCGGTTCCCCAGGAAGTAAAGTCTGAGACAGAGCCTAGGGTCCTGGATCATTTGTAAGAGTTTAAAGGGGTCCTGAGATGAAACATTTGGAGCTCCACTGGTCTGGAACATGCTAAGGGAAGTAAAACCCACTCAGAGTCACTTCAATCAAATATTTAGCTGACTACTAAAATTGGAAAACTCTCTCTCCCTCTCATCTCCGTTCCTTTTCCCACTTTTGCACCCCCATCTGCAGCATGTTTATCTCATCTGATACTCCATATCCTTTCTGTGGCTTGCAAGAAACTAAATTGTTCCTGTTTCCTGTTTCCAGGAAGACAGATCCAACACATTATACACCGTTTGTTTTTTCAGAACTTCTGAATCACAGAGAGGCATTTTGTGATTATCAACGCTAACAGCCAGAAATATATTGCATTTTCTCTAGACGAAAAGTTGCAATTGCACTTTTGTATTAAAGGAGCTTCAGGGGCGCCTGGGTGGCTCAGTCAGTTGAGCATCTGACTTTGACTCTGCTCATGATCTCAGGGTCCTGGGATCCAGCCCAGCGTTGTCCACTGGGCTCTGAGCTCAGCGGGAAGTCTGCTTCTCCCGTCTCCTTCTGCTCCTCCCCCTACTCTCTCTCTCTCTCAAATGAATAAATAAAAATCTTTAAAAAAAAGATTTTTGAGTGAGGCCCATTCATAATATGGAAGTTCAACACCTCTGTTTATGTCAATCCAAGTGTGGAAACCACCAGAGAACAGAAAAACACCCAAAACTCCACCAAGTGCCAATGTTCCTCCAGTGACACAGTCTCTCTTGAAAGAATGTCATGCTCCAAAGGACACTGAAAAAAAGCAAACTCTGAAGTAACTGGACTAAGGGATCACCATGGCAATCAGATACCAAATCAGAAGAGGGCTTCATTTTTGGTCTGGGGAGTTTTTGCTTTTCGGAAACATCGTGTGTCGCTTTCTCCAAGCATCATGTACGCACACACACACACACAAAAATACACAGCTTGCTAAATTTAGTTGCAGCTCTGTCACAATGATGACAAAATTCTCCTCTGACCACAATGTGTTTGAGCAGAAATGGTTCCTCTTTCCAGGTTCTGGTTTATACATATACAAATTCCTAGTGAGGTGACACCCACTCTCCTACAGCAGGACTCCTTCTTGAGAGTGGACCGTGAGGACCCAGCTATTTCCCGCTGTACAGAGGAATGCAGCTGGACCCTAGGTGGTGAGTTCTATGGCTTTGTACCCACTTCACAGAAACCTATGATCGCAGCAGATCTGATTTCGTCAGAGGCAACCTAGAGTGACGCATAGGGCTGGCTTCATGTTAGGTGGTATCTCTGTCACCTTTGAGGAATGGGACTCAGTAGACAAGGCACTGCTGTCTTGCCCCTGCCCTCGCTGGGCCACCAAGCCCCTCCACGCTGACTCTCTTCCTTAAGGGGCTTTACCATTGCCATTGCCACTTACACATGGAGCTCGCCTGGGGATGAAGGAGTAAGGGGAAACAGGAAACTGAATGGTAGTAAAGGAGAAATGAAAGAAAAAGGACTGAGAACAAATGGGACAATGTCAGCAGAAAGGAGAACAATAGAAGGGGAACCGTAAGACACAAGGGAACCCTAAAGATGATAGAGTACTAGGACTTCTAATAATAGTTCCCATTTATTAGTGCTTACTATATGTTAGGCACTGGATTAACCTTCAGCGTGAGTTTCTTCGTCTCATTTAATCCTTACAACAAACACTGTGGTAGGAACTACTATTATGCCTATTTTACAAAAGATAAAACACCTGCTTGTAATGAGAAAAAGAATCCCAGGGTCCCAACATTGAAAAGAAGTCAAAGAGGAAAGGACAAAAAAAAAAAAAACATTTAAAAAAATGGGATAAATGGCACAAAATTAGATGATAAAAACAAGCACAAATGTATTACAACTAAAGTCTACACAGAATTTGACAAATCCAGGGCGCCTGGGTGCCTCAGTAGATTAAGTGTCCAAATCTTCATTTCCAGTCGGTCTGGAGTCATGGTCTCAGGGTCATGGCATCAAGTCCCACACTGGGCTCCAGGCTCAGTGCGGAGTCTGCTTGAGATTCTTTCTCTCCCTCTCCCTCTGTCCCTCTCTCTGCTTGCATTCTCCCTCTATCTCTCTCTAAAATACATAAATAAAATCTTTAAAAAAAAAGAATTTGACAAATCTATCATCCAGTATCATGACGGGAGATTTTTAACATGTCTCTCAGTAACTGATAGGTCCAACAGACAAAAAAAAAATTAGCAAGAAAAAATTTTAAAGATTTTATTTATTTATTTGACAGAGAGAGATCACAAGTAGGCGGGGTGGGGGGGGGAATCAGGCACCCCGCTGAGCAGACAGCCCGATGTGGGGCTCCATCCCAGGACCCTGGGATCATGACCCGAGCCAAAGGCAGAGGTTTAACCCACTGAGCCACTCAGGCATCCCATAAAATTAGCAAGAATATTAATTCGACCAACATGATCCACAAACTTGATCCACACCACAGAACGCAGAACATACCACAGTCAGCATTGAGGACCCATAACTTGAGAGTCGGGGTCCCTTGGACAACATGGGTTTGGCCTGTGTAGACCCATTTGTACATGGATTTTTTTCAACTAATACAGCAGAGTACTGTAAATACATTTTCTCTTCCTTAAGATTTTCCTAATAAGGTTTTCTTTTCTTCCTTCCTTCCTTCCTTTCTTTCTATGTCTCTCTTTTTTCTTTTTTTAGAGTTTCTAAAAAATATGGAACGCTTCACGAATTTGCATGTCATCCTTGTGCAGGGGCCATGCTAATCTTCTCTGTATCGTTCCAATTTTAGTATATGTACTGCCAAAGCGAGCACTCTATCTCTTTTTTTAAAAGTAGTTTCCACACCAAGTGTGGAACCCAATGCAGGGCTTGAACTCACTACTGGGAGATCAAAACCTGAGCTGAGCCCAACCGACTGAGCCATCCAGGCGCCCCCACCCAATAAGACTTTCTTTTCTCTAGCTTACTTTATCGTGAGAAGATGGTATATAATACAGAGAACATACAAAAACATGTATTAATTGATTGTTGATGTTATCAGTAAGGCCTCACATCAACAGTACACTATTTGGGGAGAGTAGGCTAAGCATAGGAGGCATCAAAAGCTCCTTGCAGATTTCCAACAGCGCACAGGGATGGCATCCCTAACTCCCACATTGTTCCAGAGCCAACGATATCCATTTTCCCTGAACACTCGTGGAACACTGACAAAAATAAACTCTACATTGTGTCACAAAGTGAACCTCATCAAATTTGCAAGGCGGGTGGGGTGCCATCCTGGAAACGGAGGCTGCAGAGAGGTGAAATGACTGGCCTTCGCTACTGTGGCTGAGAAGTGGGGAGGCTGGCCTTCCGCTCTGAGCACAGAGCGCACGCAGCCCCCCACTCAGCCCTGGGGATGCCAGTGACAAGGCCGGATCGCGGTCCTGTAGTTGCCTGGTTCTAACTAGTACAGTCAGAAAAGGCTATCCCGGTGAGGGGATCTGGGAGAGATAGGACAATTTTGGGCAAGGGTGCAATGAGTTTGGCTGTTCCCATGCATCCCCTGCGCCCCC